>CM077786.1:31051313-31066313 GCA_039737535.1 Lagodon rhomboides
GTGAATGACGTAGAGAGGACGGAGGGGATTGCTGACTGCATAGCGGACAGGAAGTTAGCTAAAATGACGCTAACAGAGGCTTTGGTAACGTTTGCTAAATAGCATTAAACACAAAGTAGGCCGACAACTGAAGGGAATGTCACGAGTTTTGATGGAAGGTGGTCAAAAACAAGAACGACAATGATTATTTCATGAAGGAAATGTGTGTGAGAACTGAAAGCTGTTAGCCAACATGCAACAGATTCGTTCTGTATCGCCGTATGTTCAACTTGTTCCAATGAAATATGAAAGTAAAGCGATACAACTGTTAGCAGGGACTTTGACGAATGGCATGTTTAAAAATGTGGAGAAAGTTTTAATAAACAAGTTGCATTTCATTAAAGTCAAAGGAAATACAGAAATATGTTTGAGATTTACTGTGCCGTCCCCTTTTGGTACATTTGTAATATTTAACACATTGCAGTGTGGACAGTCCAAAACTTTTAATAGAGTTTAGCATTGAAGAGTAATGGACCGTTTGAGGCATCAGGCCACGCCTCCAAGATTTAGATCGGAGACTGAT
The DNA here is from genome assembly GCA_039737535.1 of Lagodon rhomboides. Taxonomy (NCBI): domain Eukaryota; kingdom Metazoa; phylum Chordata; class Actinopteri; order Spariformes; family Sparidae; genus Lagodon; species Lagodon rhomboides. The sequence continues at coordinate 31,051,876 of CM077786.1, forward strand.
AACAAAATCAATCTCGTGATTTTTGTTCAGGTTCATCCAAATATTGATGTTTTGGGTGCCAACAGAGGAAGAAATCGAAGATGGTGGACAGTTTTTAGCGATCCAAATGGGACGTGGCCTGAATCTGTTGAATCTGTTGAATCTGCTTCATCCGATGAACAAACAGGTTGTAACTGACCACATGGTGGCGCTGTTGGTACCGTGTTTTAATATGTTAAGCCTTTCCAGATTGGACCCCCGTTGATAAAGGTATTAATACTGTCGCACCTGTAGCTGTCGAGATTGTCTACAGACTACAAGACTACAAGTATCCTTAATATAAAGCATTTTTACTGAATTTACTTCCACATTTGTACCTCCAAGTGGCATATTTTCATGTATTTGAGCTACTGTAAAAACACTTTGCTCAATAATTCCTGGCTATGGATGGTATATTTGACTTCTACACATCTAAGACTACAAGTATACTTAATATAAAGCATTTTTACTGCACCAATGTGGAGAAATTCAACGATAAACTTCCACATTTGTACCTCCAAGTGGCATATTTTCACGTATTTGAGCGACTGTAAAAACACTTTGCTCAATAATTCCTGGCTATGGGTGGTATATTTGACTTCTACACATCTAAGACTACAAGTATACTTAATATCAAGCATTTTAACTGCACCAATGTGGAGAAATTCAACGATAAACTTCCACATTTGTACCTCCAAGTGGCATATTTTCACGTATTTGAGCGACTGTAAAAACACTTTGCTCAATAATTCCTGGCTATGGGTGGTATATTTGACTTCTACACATCTAAGACTACAAGTATACTTAATATCAAGCATTTTAACTGCACCAATGTGGAGAAATTCAACGATAAACTTCCACATTTGTACCTCCAAGTGGCATATTTTCACGTATTTGAGCGACTGTAAAAACACTTTGCTCAATAATTCCTGGCTATGGGTGGTATATTTGACTTCTACACATCTAAGACTACAAGTATACTTAATATCAAGCATTTTAACTGCACCAATGTGGAGAAATTCAACGATAAACTTCCACATTTGTACCTCCAAGTGGCATATTTTCTTATGTTTAAACTGCTGTAAAAACACTTTGCTCAATAATTCCTGGCTATGGGTGGTATATTTGACTTCTACACATCTAAGACTACAAGTATACTTAATATAAAGCATTTTAACTGCACCAATGTGGAGAAATTCAACGATAAACTTCCACATTTTTACCTCCAAGTGGCATATTTTCACGTATTTGAGTGATTGTAAAAACACTTTGCTCAATAATTCCTGGCTGTGAATGGCATATTTGACTTCTACACATCTAAGACTACAAGTATACTTAATATAAAGCATTTTAACTGCACCAATGTGGAGAAATTCAACGATAAACTTCCACATTTTTACCTCCAAGTGGCATATTTTCACGTATTTGAGTGACTGTAAAAACACTTTGCTCAATAATTCCTGGCTATGAATGGTATATTTGACTTCTACACATCTAAGACTACAAGTATACTTAATATCAAGCATTTATACTGCACCAATGTGGAGAAATTCAACGATAAACTTCCACATTTGTACCTCCAAGTGGCATATTTTCTTATGTTTAAGCAACTGTAAAAACACTTTGCTCAATAATTCCGGGTTATGGGTGGTCTATTTGACTTCTACACATCTAAGACTACAAGTATACTTAATATCAAGCATTTTTACTGCACCAATGTGGAGAAATTACACAATAAAATTCCAAATTTTTACCTCCAAGTGGCATATTTTCACGTATTTGAGTGACTGTAAAAACACTTTGCTCAATAATTCCTGGCTATGAATGGCATATTTGACTTCTACACATCTAAGACTACAAGTATACTTGATATCAAGCATTTTTACTGCACCAATGTGGAGAAATTCAACGATAAACTTCCACATTTTTACCTCCAAGTGGCATATTTTCACGTATTTGAGTGACTGTAAAAACACTTTGCTCAATAATTCTTGGCTGTGAATGGCATATTTGACTTCTACACATCTAAGACTACAAGTATACTTAATATAAAGCATTTTTACTGCACCAATGTGGAGAAATTCAACGATAAACTTCCACATTTTTACCTCCAAGTGGCATATTTTCTTATGTTTAAGCTACTGTAAAAACACTTTGCTCAATAATTCCTGGCTATGACTGGTATATTTGACTTCTACACATCTAAGACTACAAGTATACTTAACATAAAGCATTTTTACTGCACCAATGTGGAGAAATTCAACGATAAACTTCCACATTTTTACCTCCAAGTGGCATATTTTCACATATTTGAGCGACTGTAAAAACACTTTGCTCAATAATTCCTGGCTATGGATGGTATATTTGACTTCTACACATCTAAGACTACAAGTATACTTAATATCAAGCATTTTTACTGCACCATTGTGGAGAAATTCAACAATAAACTTCCACATTTTTACCTCCAAGTGGCATATTTTCACGTATTTGAGTTACTGTTAAAACACTTTGCTCAATAATTCCTGGCTATGGGTGGTATATTTGACTTCTACACATCTAAGACTACAAGTATACTTAATATAAAGCATTTTAACTGCACCAATGTGGAGAAATTCAACGATAAACTTCCACATTTGTACCTCCAAGTGGCATATTTTCTTATGTTTAAACTGCTGTAAAAACACTTTGCTCAATAATTCAAAAAGGAAGAGAAGAGAAAGAAAAGAAAAGAAAGGCAAAGAGTTGTGAATGACGTAGAGAGGACGGAGGGGATTGCTGACTGCATAGCGGACAGGAAGTTAGCTAAAATGACGCTAACAGAGGCTTTGGTAACGTTTGCTAAATAGCATTAAACACAAAGTAGGCCGACAACTGAAGGGAATGTCACGAGTTTTGATGGAAGGTGGTCAAAAACAAGAACGACAATGATTATTTCATGAAGGAAATGTGTGTGAGAACTGAAAGCTGTTAGCCAACATGCAACAGATTCGTTCTGTATCGCCGTCTGTTCAACTTGTTCCAATGAAATATGAAAGTAAAGCGATACAACTGTTAGCAGGGACTTTGACGGAGTTTTTAAAAATGTGGAGAAAGTTTTAATAAACAAGTTGCATTTCATTAAAGTCAAAGGAAATACAGAAATATGTTTGAGATTTACTGTGCCGTCCCCTTTTGGTACATTTGTAATATTTAACACATTAGTGTGACAGTCCAAACTTTTAATAGAGTTTAGCATTGAAGAGTAACGGACCGTTTGAGGCATCAGGCCACGCCTCCAAGATTTAGATCGGAGACTGATAACAAAAACAATCTCGTGATTTTTGTTCAGGTTCATCCAAATATTGATGTTTTGGGTGCCAACAGAGGAAGAAATCGAAGATGGTGGACAGTTTTTAGCGATCCAAATGGGACGTGGCCTGAATCTGTTGAATCTGCTTCATCCGATGAACAAACAGGTTGTAACTGACCACATGGTGGCGCTGTTGGTACCGTGTTTTAATATGTTAAGCCTTTCCAGATTGGACCCCCGTTGATAAAGGTATTAATACTGTCGCACCTGTAGCTGTCGAGATTGTCTACAGACTACAAGACTACAAGTATCCTTAATATAAAGCATTTTTACTGAAATTTACATTTCCACATTTGTACCTCCAAGTGGCATATTTTCATGTATTTGAGCTACTGTAAAAACACTTTGCTCAATAATTCCTGGCTATGGATGGTATATTTGACTTCTACACATCTAAGACTACAAGTATACTTAATATAAAGCATTTTTACTGCACCAATGTGGAGAAATTCAACGATAAACTTCCACATTTGTACCTCCAAGTGGCATATTTTCACGTATTTGAGCGACTGTAAAAACACTTTGCTCAATAATTCCTGGCTATGGGTGGTATATTTGACTTCTACACATCTAAGACTACAAGTATACTTGATATCAAGCATTTTTACTGCACCAATGTGGAGAAATTCAACGATAAACTTCCACATTTTTACCTCCAAGTGACATATTTTCACGTATTTGAGCTGACTGTAAAAACACTTTGCTCAATAATTCTTGGCTATGGGTGGTATATTTGACTTCTACACATCTAAGACTACAAGTATACTTAATATAAAGCATTTTAACTGCACCAATGTGGAGAAATTCAACGATAAACTTCCACATTTGTACCTCCAAGTGGCATATTTTCATATGTTTAAGCTGACTGTAAAAACACTTTGCTCAATAATTCCTGGCTATGGGTGGTATATTTGACTTCTACACATCTAAGACTACAAGTATACTTGATATCAAGCATTTTTACTGCACCATTGTGGAGAAATTACACAATAAACTTCCACATTTTTACCTCCAAGTGGCATATTTTCACGTATTTGAGCGACTGTAAAAACACTTTGCTCAATAATTCCTGGCTATGAATGGTATATTTGACTTCTACACATCTAAGACTACAAGTATACTTAATATCAAGCATTTTAACTGCACAATTGTGGAGAAATTCAACGATAAACTTCCAAATTTTTACCTCCAAGTGGCATATTTTCTCATGTTTAAGCTACTGTAAAATCACTTTGCTCAATAATTCCTGGCTATGAATGGTATATTTGACTTCTACACGTCTAAGACTACAAGTATACTTAATATAGAGCATTTTTACTGCACCAGTGTGGAGAAATTCAACGATAAACTTCCACATTTTTACCTCCAAGAGGCAGATTTTCACGTATTTGAGCTATTGTCAAAACAATTTGCTCAGTAATTCCTGGTTTAGAAAATATATAAAATCACTAAAACACACAAGCACAAAGAAGAGACACTGAAATGAAGTTGCTGTGACAGTCATGTTCCACTTGTGTCAATATTCAACAGGATGAATCAATGAACATTTTGTTTCTGAGCTGTTTCTAAATTGTTGAATAAACTCTGGGAGCAACACGTGATGGTTCACGTGCAGGAGGAGTCCTGCGCTCCACATTCACAGAGCTGAAAGGATGGTTTATGGGTAATAAAGAGGGACGTCATTGTCGTCTCCGATGGGTCCCTGTGTGGCCTCCTCTCTGAAGTCAGACCCCCCTTCACGCAGGGCTTGAATGAAGCACATTTAGCGGCTCCAGTCATGTGACGGTTATTCACGTCTTTCATGTTGGTTTCACGTCCTCCGGAGTCGACACGACACAAGCCGCTGTAGCTCCGAGAGCGTCTCACCCGTCCGTTGAAATACTGCCGTGAATTAATTCATGTCGGCTTTGTCTTTGAAGATCAGATTCTCGATCTAAGTGGGACCAAATAAGAAGAAAAATGATTAACTCGCCTGTTAGCGGCGCGGCAAATCATCAAACTGTCAGCCCGGCTCTTTAAGCTGCTGCGCCTGCTGGTCCATTCACTGAAGCATGTGCCCGCTCCCTTAATGTTCATTCAATAATAAAACCAGATTTACTATCAACCCCGCGGCCCCCCGGCCTCTTATATCCACCTCTTCACGAGCCCCTTCTTCCTCTTTCAGCCTATTGAAGTCTTTCTCTCTTTTCTCACCGCTGAGTTTAAGTATCTGCTCAGGACGCTCCATAACTCACACGAGGCCGATTCAGAAGTGAAGAGCATGAACACACCGAGCCTCAGCTTCACAGCAGAAGTCTGCACTGGAGCTCAACGCTGGTGGGACATTAGCATCTTTAGCATCGACTTAAAGGGATATTCCGGTGTAAGTTTAATCCATGGTCTAACACACCTTGAAACCGAGTAAGACTCCCCCTCGAGAGGTCAAGTTAGCTGACCGCTAGCTTAGCTAGTTTTAGCAACCTCAGAAAAGACCGCACGATAACAATACACTGCAGCTTATGTCTCCAACTAGAAACTGTGTTTTAACAGTAGCTCAAATACGTGAAAATATGCCACTTGGAGGTAAAAATGTGGAAGTTTATCGTATAATTTCTCCACAATGGTGCAGTAAAAATGCTTGATATTAAGTATACTTGTAGTCTTAGATGTGTAGAAGTCAAATATGTCATTCATAGCCAGGAATTATTGAGCAAAGTGATTTTACAGTTGCTTAAACATAAGAAAATATGCCACTTGGAGGTAAAAATGTGGAAGTTTATCGTATAATTTCTCCACAATGGTGCAGTAAAAATGCTTGATATTAAGTATACTTGTAGTCTTAGATGTGTAGAAGTCAAATATACCATTTCCGCAGCTCAAGGATGAAAATGTCTGATTATTACTCCATTACTTCCCTTCTTTTCCCTGTCAGCTCTCGATAATAAGAACTGAGCGTTCCATGGAGTAATAATCAGACATTTTCATCCTTGAGCTGCAGAAATCTACTGCACTCGGTAATCGACTCGTCAGGGCTTCCCCACACAGGCAGGCTGCTGGAGGAGAGGGAGAGTTGTGCTGTGTTTTCAATACAAATCCAGCAAAGCTAGCAGATGTTTGATGCTTCGTACTGTGTGCTGGGACTGTACATGTACTGTTGCTGAAGTTTGGTGCTGTTCTCACCATTAATTGTGGCTTTTTGATGGCGGTTTCTAGTTGGAGACATAAGCTGCAGTGTATTGTTATCGTGCGGTCTTTTCTGAGGTTGCTAAAACTAGCTAAGCTAGCGGTCAGCTAACTTGACCTCTCGAGGGGGAGTCTTACTCGGTGTCAAGGTGTGTTAGACCATGGATTAAACTTACACCGGAATATCCCTTTAATATTACTGAACTATCGCACAACTTATGGTAACTGCACCGACGGTTTCTCCTGGACTTCCGTCTTTCAAACTCACCGTCACCTTCGTGTCTCCCGCTCACCGTAATTCCCAAGATCATCATCCTCATCGTCATCTCATGAGCCTCGCTGAGTCCACACACTGACCTCATTGCTGCGTGCAAACTCTCAGCTAATCCTCTTGTTACAGCGGCGGATGGATTTCATGATTCTGACGCCGAGAGAGAGATTCCCTCTCCTCCGCTTTCACTCCAGAAACACGCAGGAAAGTGTTCGATCGGAAGGAATCAGGTGCTCGATGTTTGATTCTCGACTGTTTTTCTGATTCGACGTCAAAGTTTTGTCTTTTTTTTTATTGTTACACTTTCAACTTCAGAGGGGAAAAGTCCCACTGGAGGTCATTTACTTACTTACTTAATTCTATCTTTCTGTGTTAAATAAAAGAAACCCACAGTGTGTAATAAAGTATAAAGTTGTTTAGTGAATGTCGAAGCTTAAACGCGCTGCACATGAGAGGGATCAGCAGTGCTCCGGGTCTCTCGTGTACAGTAACATCATCCACAAAATATATAAATATTCCGGGGGATCTGAATATTATCTCTCGCTCTCCTGCAGCATCACAATGGCTCTTAATGGCTTTGTGGTAAATGAGAACCGAGGAGGGATTAAAGAGAGAGGACATGCCGGAGCGACATAAAAATAACTGCGATGGACGGACTTTGCTCACAGCTACATGTGACATCGGGCTTAATCTCCTCGCACGGCCGCGCTCCTGCAAAAAAATGGGTTAGAGGGAAGCGACGGCGGCTCTGGACGGCTCGTTGGGCCTGTTGAAGTCCAGAGATGTTCAAACGGGGGTTTTTGGGCGTAGAGAGCGTGCACACCTTTAACTCCCTCCTCCAGTGAGTCCATCAAAAAGCACTTAACCCCTCCCGAGCTCATCCCCCTCCACCCCTCTCTGTTTTTACGCTGCCGCTTTTCTCTTTGTGCCTCCGCAAACACTCGGCGGCAGCAGCAGGCCTGTTGCTCAGCCCGGCCCAAAGACAATGGCGGAGCTGCAGGGGATGGAGACGACGACGAGGGGGGCGAGGAGGAGGAGGAGGAGGAGGAGGAGGAGGGGGTTTATTTTGTTGAGTGATTTGGAGTGGCCGACAGCAGGACGGCCTTTTTTTTTTGTTGTTCGTGTGAGTGGAAGAGGCTTATGACTTTATAAAAGCCGTGCCGAAGTCAAAGAGTGAATGGCGGAGCGGGAGGTGTGTCGCGAGGAGGTGGAGGGAGGTTTCAGGAATATTTACAGGCAGCTGTTTCCCCTCGGGGCTGCAGCGGGACGGTAGCTACCTGGTTAATGCTTCATGAGGGAACAAACACAAAGTCGTTTGATTTCAGGGAATGTGACTCTGTTTGTTTCTCAGGAATATTGTTGGCGCGTGCTTGAATTTCTTTATTTTCTTCAAATACCAGAATAAAATGTTGGCACTGTACGTTTTCTTCCGCTTCAACTGACAGAACTGAGTCATTTTAGCGATGTTGGGTCCATTTTCACACTCGTGTTTGTGGGACAGTTAAAGAAAAATGAAAATTATCATCATCATCATCTTTTCGCCCCCGTGCAGATGGAAAGTCGGGTGAGGTTTGGTCGTCCGCAACACATTTCTGAAGCTTCGGCGCTGCAGCGTTCTCCTGAACAACTGAAGGAGCTGGAGGAAACCGTCTTGTTATGTAATTGTTCAGCTCTGCCGCTCGTAAGCCGAGTCCACTTTTACTCGAAACCATCTGGCTGCACAACAGACCTGCTTCAGATGCAATCAAGTCAAAACTGCAGCACATCCTACAGCTACCTGAAACTAGCTTCATGAATTCATATTAAAGGGTCAGTTCACCACAAAATCGAAGTGTTTCCTCTTACCTGTGGTGATATTTATCCATCAGCTGTAGAGTTTTAGAGATCACCTGTAGAAGATACACATTCGAAGGCAGCGTCTCGTTCCTTGAAACGATGATCTGGTTAATCTAGATGATCCACAGATGTCGTTGGGAGCAGCTTCATGTAGGAACTGTTTTCTTTCTGTATCAGGGTGAGATCTTGTTCCGTCATAGTGGAGAGAAGGCAAACATCTCTACGACTGATATTTCAAAAACTCAGCGACTCAAACCACAACAATCTTCAAAAACTACAGGTGAGAGGAAACATTTGGATTTAGGGATTTTAGGTTGAACTTTCAAAAAAGCCTCCACTTTTCCTCCTCTGGTAGGCGTAAACATGTGACGTGACGTGAAGCAGGAAGTTGGGCGTGAAGAGAAGCAGGTCGAATTTGTCTTCAAAATAAGAGCTTTACATTGCACCCCATCGGAGTTTAGAACTGGGTTCTTAGCGGGGGGCTTTTAATTTGAAAGTAGCGACCGTTAGTAGCTCGCCGCTACAACAACAAGCGGACAACCAAGACAGCTACAGAGAGCGAGGAGACGCTAGAAATCAAAACGCTGAGTTTTCCAGGAAGCAGCAGGAGAATCTTACTAGTATCGTTTCACAAACTCTAAACCGCTTCCTCACATCTGCATTATTTTAGTTTTAATAAATATCCACCTCTCATCTGTGCAGCACAGTGTTCAGTCTGAGAAGAGCCTGGCACTGATGGCAGCTGTTTATTTTTTACCTGAAGGCTCTTAATGGGGAAAACAGGAAAGAGGAGATTCACGAAGAAAAGGAAACAGTTCTGACCGACATGTAGAAATGGATTTGTTCTGCTCCATTACAACAAGAACGTACTGTCATACTCTGCCGCCGCCGCGGAGAGAAAGAGGCCGAGTTTAAACCTGCAGTTTAAACCGGAAAGTAACTGAGTACATTTAGGAAGTATTGTACTTTACTGTTTTTTCTATCTTTATACAGTTTTGAGGTATTGGAGGTATGTGAAAGTAAAAGATCTGGTTACTTCTCCCACCACCGGCCAGCTGGATACGGACGTTTTGAAAATTAGCATCATTGAACAGCGTGAGATTCCTTCCTCTCTCTCTCTGTGTCTGGATGTAAAAGTTTTTAGTTTTACATCCACTGGAAATAAATCTAACCTCTACACATCAGCCTCGACCACACGGCAGTAAATCCTGGAGCCGATGGTGCCAAACCTCAGAGTCCTCCTCCGTCTCTGCTGCATCCAGCGGTGGGAACGAGCCCGACGAGGCCGGGAGGCCGGGAGGCGGTCGCATTGATCTGGTTCGTAAAGCAGCTCTGTGCGACACATGGAGAGGAGGAGGAGGAGATCAGGGAGAAGGACTGATGATAAAAAAATCAAGTTTGACATCGCTGCAGTGAAGAGAGACAGGAGGAAGATAAGAGGACGTTCAGTTGAGCATCAAATGTTAAATTCAAACTTTGGAGGTCGTCCTCCCAGATCACAGCTACGGTAAGGCCTCTGACACAACAGGACGTGGTCGGCTGTCCAGAAAAGTCTTCCGGGTTTCCGTTTTACAGTAACGAATACAGACGACCTCCACCTGCTGCTCTGGAGAGTTACTTCTGCTCAAGCAGCTGCAGAACGTACGAGCTAGCTGTCCTCCGAGCGAGGCTGCAGTGATGTCCAGAGAGACGTTTTTCTGGGTTCAGCTCTCTGCTTTTGTAGCTTGTATTTCTTGCGTCATCAGTTAAAGACACACCTTCAAGCTGGTAGCCCCTGATGGAAATGCAAATCCCGGTCCAACCAACTCAAGCCGGGCCAGCACACGTGTAAGGAAAAGCCCTATAAAAGTCTACAGCCATGTTAGCAGCTCTTCAAGGCTTTACTCTGAGCTATACGCTAATGTCTGCATGCTAACAGGCTCTCAGTGACAATGCTAATACGCAGCTGTCAGGCAGACACAGGTATGTTCACCATGTTAGCTTGGTGTGTTTGCATGCTAACATGCTAATTCAGTTTAATTTAGTTAAACACTGTTGTACAAATTGATGTTGAGACATTTCACTAAAAACATCTGAGGGCAGGAGCAGAACCTGGAGGTGTTTGTCCAGAAAAAACCCACCGACCCAGAGTCAGATCTACTTTCAGCTTCGTAATGGCCGAGTGTAGGAACACAGAGGCTCGGTAATCTGATCTGAGATCTGTAACCGAAGGGTCCAACTTCCATCGGCTTATATCAGGTTGTACTTGACCTGCAGAGCGTTCAGCATTTTAGCTAGCATGTTGTTAATCTGCTTAACTGAGCTTTAGAGGGAGAGAGATGGAGTTTCTCTGTTTCACACACACACACTTTCATTCGTTCTCACACACAAAGACACACTTTCACTGTCACACACACACACACACACAATCTCAGTGTGCTCCATCCTGTCTGTTTTCATTTCCTCCCTCTCACCTTTCAGACCCTGTTACACAGTCTTATCCCCATCTGTCTCTTCTCTCTCTTTGTTCCCTGCGGCACAAACAACTGGTGTTCGCCTGCTTTATATTCACGACGTTTTCTCTCTTATATACGCTGACAAGTCGGGGTATTTAGCTGATGAACTGCAGGATGTTTCCCGCCGCCGCGGATCTGACAGATTGGAACCAGAAACCAAAGTTTTTTGATGCACAGTGTCGTCTTTGTGCGGCTCGAACAGAACCACTCAATTATGAATTTTATGTATTTACACTGACTACCCACTCTGGTTACGCTGTTGGCCAATGTCTACACATGGTTTACACCAGCTCCTCCAAGAGAAATATGCCAGCAGAGTGAGTTACGCAAGGCGACCTCAAACTCGCATGAAGTCACCCGACTGTCTGCCTCGTCGGCTTCTCACCACCACAACCGACAAACATTTGTTTTGTCCTCCCGACTGTTGTAAACGCAGTCAGCTGTCGAAGCGTGTCCCAGTAAGTGTTCGGCGTCTGAAACATAAAGAGCTGTTTGAGGCGGCGTGGAACCGCACGCCGGTCCAAACGGCAGGTTTGTGGGGTGCCAGCGGGGGCTGGAACGGCCTCGTGGGCACAGGGTTCGGCTCCACGGCTTCAGGTTTGGACGAGGGAAGAAAAAACATCATGTCTTCACCACCAAAAAAAAAAACCCTACAGTCTTCTCTTTATTTTGCAGTTTACTCATTGGCTGCTTTTCCTAAACCAGAGCAGTTGTTACATAAAAGTGAGTCCAGTATTGCAGGATGAAACAAAGCAGTAATGGTTCCCGAGTAAACATGTGGCGACTGCAGCTGAGGTTTGTATCAGCGGCTCCATTTTGGGGGATACAGTTGAAAAGCTCAGCAGAAAAGCGAGCAGAGAAGTTTAAAATATCTGGGTCGATAATGAATCTCTCTTCCTGTTGCGTGTGCTGTATATATATATTTATGTCTAGAGCATCAGAAAAGTCAATGCAGCAGCTCTTTTTCAACCACAGAAGCAAAGAAACTCAGTCACTACATCAGCAGCAGATAACGGACAATGACCAATAACGCATATAAACCTTCTTCACCTTCGTATCTAAGGCCTAAGTCTCGCTTAAAAGAAAAAGGTTTGCCGGTGAAGGTGACCTGATGGGCCAGATGGTTGGTTACACAACACGATCTGGAAAGACGCCACTAGAAACTGTTTTCGGAGAAGGTCAGACCCTTTTACAAAGATACTTTGCGGGTGATTGGACGAACCATCCGTCTATCACCATCGATCACGGGCTAACTTCAACCAGTCAGAGTAACCAACAGCAGATGAGTGGAGCCCGTTGGTAAATCTAATTCATACCAAAACCAGTTGAGAGAAGAGCAAAAACATGTTACGATCAAGAAAAGTCTTCAGCGACGTTCTTTACTCTTCCTTCAGATTAACTGATGCTATAGTAGCAGCGATGCTAAGCTTTTTGAGTAGGCGCCATTGTTGTTAAAGAAACAAATAAATGTGCTTCTCCCGCTGGTTGACACATCTAAACCGGACGCTGATTGGTTCAATGCCTGACAAGATGGGATCTTGTGAATCTGCAGCTGCATCACAAAGTAAACCAGCAGGATGTGAGGAGGTGAAACGTCACTCGCTGCTAGATCAGTTTGGAAATGATGGAAACAAAATGTCATAAATTGTCAACAGATTGTGAAAAAATTACAGTTTTGACTTTATGACTTCTCTGTATTGTGAAGTTAGCATGCTAACCAGCTAGCCCCGTCTCGTCCTCCGAGCTCCCAGTCCCGACTGCTAGCTGCGTGGCCAGCTGAGCTAACTAGCTAACTGAGCTAACAGCTACAGTTAGCAGCAGTTACTTTGTTTTGAGTATGAATTCAACAGGTGTCCAATTCTTACATATTGCACCTTTAAGGGCACAGGAGTCTTAAAAAACAATAGATTTTCAGGATGTAATGAGCTCAATGTGTTTCTATCTCTCATTAAGCGCATTAACTCATCTCTCGTTTCCATCAAACTTTCCTTGTTGATGGAAAGTATCTGGAGCTGTTATCACAGGAGCTATTTCCGCAGCACCACGATCAGTCCACTGTGCATCACTACATGTCGTTTTGCCCGTGTTGAAGGGTTAAACGGATGTGCCTACGAGTGGAAGGAAGGAGTGGAAGGAACAGGAAGACAGAAAAGAGTTCCTCATCGTGATGGAAAGGGACACCGGGGTGAGCAGCTGACGAGTCGTGTGGTGTTTTGATATGATGTCACCTCCTCCTCTGTGTCGTCCAGCGTGATGAGGTCACTCCTGAAAACATTTACCTTCCTCTTTACCGACTTAATTGTCATTTCCTCAGTTTGACCTTGAAATAACAACAGTCGGTGGGTAACAACACACTGAATAATCACCTGCTGGCTGTGGCTTATTCCACTGTGTTAACAGCCCACACATGCCTCCATCCGCTCTCTCCACTGGTGGGTTTAATGTCTCCGTGTGTGTGTGTGTGTGTGTGTGAGACTCTCAGTTACAAATTCACAGGGGTTTTAGCCTCAGTATTATGATCCTCCAGATAATCTCTCTCACACACCCGTACAGAAGCCTGCTCGCCTCCTCTTTCAGGCTTAAATACATTCTTAAGTCCTTCAGTCACTCTGGGAAGCGAAACCCCCTGTTCCTCTGAAAAGCCATTTTCTGATCAGCACGCTCACTTTGTTTTCATATAAATAGTTTATTAGTATCAGTAACATGTCGGGAGGACTTTCTCCTCCCGTTCTTTATGTGGATAACATAGCAGAAGTAGAAACAGACAGCGATAGAAAATGAGAGGTTATAAAAATAAGAGGATATACGTGCATGTGTGTGTGTGTGTGTGTGTGTGTGTGTGTGCTGCTGAGGAAGAGTAAATCTTGGAGTACAAAAATCTAATCCCAGTCTCTGTTTCTAGAAGGGATTCCACCCAGTTTATAATCCGAGTCGCTGAGCGGTTTATACTCTGGAGGAGGAACAAGAGGCAGACAATAAGTCTTTCCATATCCCAGAATGCACCTCAACCGTGCCGGCGTTCTGCGCGTTCATCACCTAATCGCTTCCTTTCTCCGTCGAGGAATCACAGAAGGGGAAACCGTCAGTCTGTTTCTGTGACTCGTCGCTCTCAGTTTATTTTACCAAATGTTTCAAAGTACAGTCGAGGTCCGTGTGAGTCAGTTATCCTCCGTTAAACCTCCCCAAAGGTTCAAAATACACTCCGTCAAACCTGCACAGTCCCTTGATGGCAGGTGGGGGTGGAGGTGGTGGAGGTGATGGAGGTTGAAGGCGCTCGTCCTGTGTTTTCTGGTTCAGGTGGTCGGGC
>CM077786.1:31071313-31281313 GCA_039737535.1 Lagodon rhomboides
TCAAAAGTGTTGATAGCGTCTCTGAATGACTCAGCGTGGCCTCTGAGCGTGAAGGCAGAGATGCAAGTAACTGTTTGAACACTGGAGTTAATGGTGCATGATTTCAAACAGTCTTTCCTAGAAGGCGTTCAGAGAGTTTTGTATACACGACCAGTGACAGAGAGTTGTGTCAAGAGAACTCAAACCCTCCTTTCTCTCATTTCTCTGCATGGCTGGCCAATCACCGCATGAAGTGGGTGAGAAGTTCAGGTAGGTGTTACGGAAAGTTAAAGAAAATGTTGGAATATCACTCTAGAAAGCACTTCTGTTAAAGTAAACTGTCAGCTTGATTGTTGGTTCTGTCCCACAGACATCTGTCATGACACCGGGGTCGTCAAATACAGATGTTTTGCCACAAACCTCGGCGTTTCACAGACAGCACAAGGTGCCAAAGTCCCCGATTAAAATAAAATAATCTGGGAGAGAGCCAGAACAAAAGGCCGGATGCATAAAACACACCTGCCATCTCCAGTGTTTGAGACTTTTCTAATCAAACTGCTTCGAGTGGTTGGTCTCCTCTTTAGTGTCTTTAAGAGACGCACAGGGCTGCACCATGCGACAAATCCCTGAGTCCGGAGACCACTGTTCATGTCCTGTGAGCATGAAACCTAAACTTAACAGTGAGGTATTTTAACTTACATTACTTAATTTACGTGACATATTAAACTTGCATCAGGTACATTACAGTGCACGTATGGAACATACAAACATCCTTTTTCTAAACCTAACCAACTACATTCTGGAGCCTAAACCTCAGCAAACTGTGACCATATCACATTAGAAACATGTCAGAGAGGCTTTCTGGTGGGTCTCACACAGACACCTAAAGGTGCTTTGTGCGTCTGTGTGAGACCCGGAGGAGCGTGACAAAACATCGGTATGTGATGACTGAGAATGTGAACAGGTCGGTGATGCTCTGCAAGTGAAATGCTGATCAGAGGACAGTTTTTTTTCTCTCTGTCACATCATTTCACTCTTTTTCGTTGTGGGACAGTCATTTTATTGAAAACAGTGCTCGACAGCTGTGTTGTTGCTGTTATATTTACACATACTTCCTTCTGTATGTTCAACCTATGTCGACTTTAACATTTTGTCCTTAAGGAGAAGTTTGTGATGCTACGTGAAGCACAAAGACCTGAGCATTAAACAAACGCTCACATGATAATAAGTCGACTCGTTCTGAACATTTAACAGTCTGAGTCGTTGCTTTAACATGTAGCCAGATCAGAAATGTTTACCTGTAAGCCTTAAATCGCATAAACTGAGACTGAACTGATGAGTAAAGCTTGTTTTCACATAAGCAGCTAACAGACTGCAGCGTTACGACTGACTGTAGGAGGTCCAATAATAAGCAACGCTGCGGGAAATCACCTCCGATCTGGGGAGGAAAAAACAACCATTTATTTTATAGCATCATAAAACATCTGCGTATGTTTCTAGTGATGCTTCCATTCTGACTTTATGACTGTTTAATGGCTTTTATTTAACCATAAATAAATACATTAATAAATCTTGAATCGTGACAAGCGGAAAAATCCAAGCTGATGTTTATGTTTAGTGACGATTCAAAACCCAACAAGGGAGCTCTGCCTCTGTGTGTGTGTGTGTGTGTGTGTGTGTGTGTGTGTGTGTGTGTGTGTGTGTGTGTGTGTGTGTGTGTGTGTGTTTAACATGAGATGCCGTAAAAGTCAGTCAAGTGTTTCTGAAATGTTCACAGATCCATCAAACCATTTCAACACTCAGCGATGCCAAACCACAGGATATCCAGACACCATCAGAGCCAATAAATTAGGAGTTTGTCTGTGCAGCGCGAACCTCTGTGTGTGTGTGTGTGTGTGTGTGTGTGTGTGTGTGTGTGTGTGTGTGTGTGTGTGTGTGTGTGTGTGTGTGTAAGAGAAGGGGGGAAAAAAAAAAGATTCCCAGAAATCAACATAAATGATGTCTGGGCAGGACTGTTTTAATTTGATTCTGAATACCAAACCTCACACTTCTTTGTGTGTGTGTGTGTGTGTGTGTGTGTGTGTGTGTGTGTGTGTCCCTGTGTGCACCCGTCACGCAGAGCTCCCTGCCATGTGTGTGTGTGTGCAAGCAGTCACGCACACACGCCTGCCTGTATACACAATGCGCTTCTAAAACACAACAAAGTCCACCTTCAACTTCTCTCTCTCTCTCTCTCTCTCTCTCTCTCTCTCTCTCTCTCTCTCTCTCTCTCTCTGTCTCTCGCCCTCTCTCTCTCTCTCTCTCTCTCTCTCTCTCTCTCTCTCTCTCTGTGTCTGTGTCTCTCGCCCTCTCTCTCGCCCTGACATGCAGGAATTTGAGCATGAATTATACATAGCAACACAGCAGCCTTCCAGCGGGCCCTGCTCTCAAACCAATAATGGGCAGCATGACAACAGCATAATGAAGTGAGCCACTTGACCCCCACCGGGCCGGGGAGCCGTCACACTCGACATTTGCATCTCAATGATGCCAGGATTAATGGTGGCACCGCTCGCAGCGGCAGACATTAAAAAATGAATCGACTATTTCTCACAGGCGAGCAGAAATCCAGAGCGGAGGAGAGGTTTGTGTGGCGGTGAATCTGGAGTCTGACCCGGGGCGAACGTGGAATAAAGGCGGTTTTATGCCACAGTTATTTCCTCCTGTCTCACCTCACTGATTCACTCGGCTCTGATTTATCACCTGCAGAATGAGAACTGGCATCTGCTGTGTTTACTGAAGGTGAATATTGCTGATGACTTGTGGCCAAGTTTTTTTTTCTTTCTACTTTCGTAATGTTTACCTTCTTTTTAAAGGCACAAAACACTTTTTTTTCTCCTCACACATTTCTGTAGAATTGAACTGCTCAGCCAGAAAGATGCCACAGAACAGATGTCAGAGGTTTTATGAGGAAAAATGTTTTAACAGGTATTATTATTACACAGATTTCCTCGTATGAGCCCAACTGTTTGACATGGAAACTGATATTTATCTAATAAGGAAAGTTTCACTAAATCAGAATGACAGTTTACTGAAAGTTCCTTCTTGAACTTGAAGGAAGTTAAAGACAAACTACAGGTTTTGGGGGATCTCATGCAGCAGAAGTTGAGAAAGTCCTTAGTATGGAGCGCCAAAAACACAACAACTCCCATAATGCAGCTCTCTCTCTTCATTAAGCCCCCTATGGAGGGTAAATGCTCACATCTTTAAAGCTCCACCCTGTGATGTTTCTGAGGCTTCCCATTGATAACTTTTAGCCTTCAAGCCCAAGATAAGATCGCCTGGCTCACATCACTGTGACATCATAATATTTCAGACTTCACAAAAGCCACGTTTCCACCAAGAACTTCAGTCCAGTTACATTATACGTTAGTTATTTTTGCATTTCCATTATCAAAAGTTGTGGATGGTACCAAAAGATCCACCCCATGCCATCCTGTTTCATCATTACCCATCTGTTGCGGTACCGAGCGCACTGATCCGAAGCCAATAGGTGGAGTTAGAAATCCTGCAGACCTGAAGATCAACCAGTAACAACCCCGCCTACATTTAAGAGCTCTGTCTGTGCTAGAAAAGCAAAACAGATCGAGAGTTTCAGTACATATATTACAGGTTCCGATGGTGCTATAAGTAGAGTTCTTTGGTAGAAACAAGGCTAAAGCTCTTCCACAGGACAGCAGGTGACATCTAACTGCTTTATTGGCCCACACACTGATGCTGATGCTCCTTTAAACACACATTTTCTCTACAGATCTACCTCTGGCTGATGAGCACAGAGTTTACTCGGCCTCGGGTGTAAAGAGCGAGACGGGCCACCACCGGTCTCCAGGCAACATCCGGCGAGGTATTCCAGTAATGAGACGAGAGGACAGCATCCATCCTCTCGCTGTGCACTGAACCACATGCGACTAATCTCTCAGGGCGCAGACGGGGAGGGAGGCAGCGGCTCGGACCGGCACAAGGAAGCCACCGGTGGCTTATCCAAGAATCCAAAGTGCAAATGAAAGTATGTGCTCATCGATCACCCATGGTGATCGATGAGCACATACTTTCATTTGCACTTTGGATTCTTGGCTAAATTTACTATCACATAAGATTTACTTCAGTACTATTCCTTGAAAGTAATATTTCATCCTGATCCCAAAAACAGCTGAGCAGGCGTTTGTGCGTCATGGTGCTCACATCACAACCGCACCAACCGAGTTTTTCTGCTGAATAATAACCTCATTTTTTGCTGTGAGGCTCGCTAATCCAGTTTGCAGGAGAGAGAGATGTGTATTATAATGAAGCGCTTTACCTACGGAGTCTATCTCGAGCAGCCGCTGGAGGTCGCTGATGCTGCGGATCTCGCTGCGGGAGAGGCGCTCCAGCAGCTCCCGGGGGAGAGGAGACTCCTGTGGGGAACAAAGTCAGTCGGTGAGCCGCTTTGACTGGGGACGGAGGCACAAAGCGGCGCCCGCTGGTGCGTAAAGGGCGCAGAAGCGTGCAAGCGTGACTAATCTGCAAACTCAGCGGCGGATAACTTGTTGCATTTGCCATTTTATGCCAAAAGAAACATGCGTGCGTAATTACGCAGAATGAATTTAACCTGCTGCAGATACTTTAATGATTTCTGCAACACGTGAAACAAAACTCAACCACAGCGGCTCACCTCAGCAGCGGTGCGTAACAGGCAGAGGCAGCCGGCGAGGAGGTGGTACACCGCAGCTCTCATCTCCTCTCAGGTCCGCTGCAGAGGCACCAGGACGAGGCGGAGGTCCACTGCAGGAGCCGGGCGGTCGCTCCCTGGTCCCGGGAGCCCACACACATCCCCTCGGGAGAACTGGCAACGACCACGACCTCAGTGAAAGAGCGGGCCGGGAGCGTCGAAAAAAACTTCAGATGATTTTTAAACTCCTGAATGAAAGTAGAGAGGCGAGCTTGTTCTGCTCCTGCAGCCACTGGAGGTGAGAGAAGGGCTGACTTCTAAAATAGTGAGCGATCGCAAAGCGTGTTCAAGTTTCTTTTAACGCATCAAACCATGTAACTGAGGTGTTCAGCAGCTCCTGGTTCTGGCATCAGGTGAACAGGTGTCCGATGGAAATGTCAAG
Source organism: Lagodon rhomboides (assembly GCA_039737535.1). NCBI lineage: Eukaryota > Metazoa > Chordata > Actinopteri > Spariformes > Sparidae > Lagodon > Lagodon rhomboides. The sequence continues at coordinate 31,076,422 of CM077786.1, forward strand.
ACTCACACTTCCAGCAGTATCCACCATCGTGTCCTCAGTGTAATCCGCTCCAAACCACACATCTGTGCGTCCTGCAGCAGCTGGGCATCTTGGCACTTCACATGTGCAAAAAAAATCTTTTAAAAGCTAGTTGAGTTCAAACTTCCTGGGAGAAGCAGCCGTGTCGAGAACACGAGGAGGAGAAAAGGCAAATGGCATCAATAAAAAACGCTCCCCTCTGCAGCAGGAGGAGTGTGGTATCAGCTCCCAGCGGTCCTGTGATCTCCGGGGTGAATGAAGCCGGGATGCTTTCAGTCACAGGATATAGCCGTGCGCGTCCCCGTGGCGCCGAACGGGAGCGCGCTTTGCATAATTGACTAGAGGACATTGCAGGAGCGTTAACTCTGAACTACAGCGTCACATCTGATCCCATCTGTGGTACAACTTCACACAGCTTTTTCCAATATAACTAACGTGTGTGTTCAGTTTGTGTCTTTTATGTTGTATGACCCAGTTACAGCTACACGTGTACATCTGTGCTTTCCATGATGAATAAAGCTACTCTGAGTGTTGGACAGCTATTGGTGATGATGATAAACTGTAATCTTTCACATCACTGAGACCAAACTTCTCTTGTCTTTAACCTTCACCTAGAATCATTTGTTAATCAGTAGTCTCATGCTCATCTTAAATGATCCTCCTGCCTGACTCCCTCTGTGAGACGGAGTCAGTGACTGTGTCAGTGTTTAATTGCTGTGTAATAAAGCTGATTAATGAGTGTCCAGATCGTCCCTTTATGGGCAGAGGAGAACCACCCTGATGGTGGAGCTACAAGGTCAAGGGGTCAACCGCACAAGCACTGGAGGAGATTCCCACGAGCTGTGCTGACGGGAATATATCAGCTAAAAAGACAGGGTGAATATAAAACTGTACTAAATATAACAAAGTCTGTGGTGCTTTCACAAGATCCCGTTTGCTTTGTCTTCTGCTTTTCTCCCTCCCACCAGGGTTCCCACACCTTCTTACAGATTGAATTCAAGGACTTTTCAAGGAGTTTACAGGCCCATAAGTTCCATAAAATTCAACATGGCAGAGTTTGAGACACGGATCAATGATCATCAATTTAAAGGGTAGTCAATTAAATCATTGAATAATAGTAAAAGTGTGTTTACAGGTCTGCATATATGAAAAAAGTAGTATAAAGCCTTTTGTTCCTGCATGTAGTCTGATCAACTGCATCCAGTGCACTCAGTGGCTGAATTGCATTGTGGGTAATGTAGGCATTGCACTCCTATGACACTGGTTCTGCTGGACTCACTATGGACAGTTTAAAAACAAATGATCAAAACTGATACAGCGTTTTTAATTCCCCATATTCTTACCCTAACCTTTTTCAAACCTGCCGCCTGAATTACCCACAATGCAGCTACCACTGAGTGACATCACTGGATGCAGTCTATCAGATAACCTGCAGCTACATCTGGTCTTGTTTGGATGGTAATAACTGGTAATATTGTTAATTATGTGTGATTTATAGCTAATGAGCGTGAACACCAACCTGGTCCTTTAACGTCCATCTGACCGAGAGACCGTGACGTGAAAAGCACTCTGCATTTATCCGTCTCTTTGGGTTAGAGGAGGACATTGTTGAGGGAATGTTCGAGCCTTTCCAGAGCTAAAGCTTCGTAAAGCAGCACTGGAATCTGGAAATCCAGCCTGGAGCACCCGAACATGCACGTACACATTTACTCTCCCTTTGTGTCCCTCTCACTTTCCCATGCACACACGGACACGTACACAGCAATTTACCCAGTGTCCTTCATCCCAGCACACACACAGTCACTTCAAAATAAAACATTTAATCTGACTCAATCTCACAGGTTCCGGTGGAGACAAAGGAACGAGACCAAGAGAGGAGGAACACTGGGAGAAGAAGTCGAGGGAAAGAATGGGAAAGATAAAAAGCTTGTTGATACCAAGATGAATCCTATTTGGATCAAAAGAAGACCAACAGAAGGGTGTGTGTGTGTGTGTGTGTGTGTGTGTGTGTGTGTGTGTGAGTAGAAAATCCAAGCTGTGTTGGACCAAACACTCCACCAATTAAAGCCCATTTAGCCTGACTGCGGCTAATTCCATCACAACAGAAGTCCACCTCTGTCTCTCTCCCTCCATCTCCCCTTGAATGGCTTCAGTGCACCCGACACACACACACACACACACACACACACACACACACGCACACACCGGCACACACACACAGACAAAAGACCGGAATGATGAAGAGGAAATGGGTCAGAACCGATTCGGATCTTGAATGGCGACACACCCGTGCCGTGACGCTGTCACTTCCTCCTGGCAGCAGCTCTGATGCGTCCCACTCGTTCTGTTCTGTCTTCTCCTTTATTCTGTCTCTTCCGCTGCCTGTTGTCTCTCTCTGGGACAGTAGATCTCTCTGCCGTCTCCCTGCTGTTACAGACAGAGAGGAGCAGAAACTTTAAGCTCAACTTTAGAAAACGTAGTGTGGTAACAGTTAGCTTTAGAGGCCTGGTCGAGTAAATGATCTGCACGATCTAAATAAATCAGCATACATTTTTGGTTGCGTCCAAGTCACTCTGGTTAACTGATTCTCTGCTAACATGATGTTTTCACCCCCTACTGATGCGCGACTCTCCTGTCATACCTCTCCTGTCCAATGGTAAGTCCCTGTCATTCAAGGTTGACTCCAGTCAGCTAACAAGACCACTTAAGCCCCTTTTCCACTGGTCAACCAAAATTGGGCTTTTGTGTGCAGTGGGAAGTCAACTGACTCTGCAGTACGACACAGGTTTTTATCACCTCGGCTCAGCTTTGATCTAAACGTAAGACCCGGTGAACACGCTAAATTATACATATTCCCCGCCTTGCAAAGTGATGACGGGTTATCCACATCATCCTGTTGTAAAATGTACAAACCGGTGATCGTAGCATCGTCACTGGCCTCCATGCTGCCGACTGCTTGCTTGTGTTCACTTTAACTGGTGTTGTTCCCCGTTTCCGGCACATCCGTGACGTGAAACAACAACGTAAAGCTGCAGATACAAATCACAGACCGGCTGCAGGAAGACCCACAAATTTTGGTGGAAAACAGCATTAGTTCCCAACTAACTTAGCTACTTGCTAACAGCAGCTAGTTGCTACAGCAAAGAGTCTAGTTTATGTTAAAAATGTGTCACAGCCCTAAAACCGTTGGTGTTTATAACATTGGAAATTTGTATTTTATTTCATTTACTTGCATGAAATCTAAAGCTGTATAAACCTCCTGCAGGGAAACTTGTTTTAAACACGTCTACTTACATTTAAAAACACTATATGACCGTCGAACGACGAGAGCAGAGCGCTGACTTAACTTTTTTTTACGATCTCCTCCGTCTTCTTTTTTCCCACATAACTTTCCAAGTGAGCAGACATTTCAGAGAGTTTATTTATAACACACCAGAGAAAACCTCGTATCACTTATTTTCTTTTTATAACTTTTCCAGTTCTTTTCCTACGAGCAGACCGATGCAAAGACCGTACACCATGTTAGGGTTTTGGGTGACCTTGCTCGGGGGCACTTCAGCGCTGTTTGGCGCACACAATACAAACAGCTCTCCCACCCAGACTGCCGTCCTGTGGGAAAGGAAAATACCACCAATGAGGAGAGATTAAGATGAAAATATAAGATTTGGGGAGGAGGGTGTTGGACGTATGAGCAGCAACACAAAAAGAAGAGCGAGCCAGTAAAAGTTAATCCAGCGGGGGATAAAACGTTTTACGAGCAGGGTGGGGGTGAAGGGCTATCCCCGAATTTATTCACAAAACCCAGCGCATGGTGGAAAAAAAAAAACCTTTATACACATTTTTCCCCTCCGTCTCTCTTCACTCCATCCGACATCAATTATTTAAGCTCTTTCCAAAAAAAAGTCAGAATGGATTTCACTGTTAAACACAGAGTAAGTCCACTGCTGGACGCCCGCCAAAACCTATTGTGCCACGCATGAATGTTTGGTCATCGGCCAACTGGAGACTTATCCAGGATTACCATCTCAAATATGCCGGCATTTACCTACATGTAATGCTACCCCACCACCACCACCACCACCCCCACCAACCACCCCACCCGTCTGTTCATCACAGGCCACAAGCCTCTGAGAGAATGCTTTATTTAGGTCTGTTTGGGAAAGTGAAAACACAGGGCCCTTGTGCTGTGTGAACTCATAGTCATGAAGACAGAGAGCGAGCTTAACTGGAAGGGGCATACAGTAAGAGCCGGACCTCCCACCGCTCTGAGTCAGATTTACTCCACATTAAAGAGTGAACTGGAGAGCACTCAGAGAGCTCGCACCCGCACAAAATGCTGCACAAATGTGAAATTTAATATAAGGAGTAACATCACACTGTGGAGATTACCCCTTACAAATAAAAGTATTGGATTCAAACCTTACTTACTTAATTATTAAGTAATGACACTAGTTTCCTCCCCCCTTGTTTCCTCTCATGCAGGTGCAGAACATACAAGCCAGTGCTTCTTCTGCCGTGGTCATCGTGGTTTCAAGTGCGGCTTTTAGGGCCGAGACACAGGCAGAGTGAGGTGACGCAGGCGAACAGCTGGCCTTCATTGCAGCTATCTTCTTTTTCTTTTAATAAACTGGGGCTGTGATCTTTTACTGGTGCATAGGCTGCATTCATTTTAACTAGTTTAATGTACACCAATGCGTAATATTCTATAGGATCATCATTCGTTTGTAGCGCTGCCGTCCTGTGAGAACCACACATCTCTAAAAAGTCAACTTGTGACAATGCACTTTCCAGCTAATCCAAAACTTTTCACATAGTTTATGTAGCCTAAGAAGTAGGAGAATTTTCTCAACCCACACAGGAACCTCATCCATCAGTTTATCACTGGACAAGAAACGCTGAAATCTGAAAAGTAACCAGTAACTAAAGCCGTCACACAAATGTAGTGCAGTAAAAAGTACAAAGTTAACATCTGGGATTCAGTGGAGAAGAGATATATAAAGCTGCATACATTTTCTTTGTCTTACTTGTATATCAAAATACAACAATTTCCCTTTAAACAAACCCTCAATACGTGAAGTAAACAGAGGAATGCTTGGAACAGACCTCTGCTCTCTTATCTGAGCGCTGAGACAAAACATCACAGCACAGATTCTGCCAGAGTGCTTCCTGTCCTGTTGTTAACATCTGTAATCCGCCTCTATGTGTTCAGATGGTAAAGACAAAGAGCTGCTTTTACTTCCTTGTCTGCTGAATCAGACATGTGGAAGCAGCTCAACAAGGCAATGACCCTCACACAACACATTTAACACTCCATTAAAGAGTCCCTGAAGTCAAAATTGATGTCATATGTCTTACTCTGTGTCTCAGCTGTAAGCCAGGATCCAGTCTGACAGTGGCTTTAAAGTTGTTTTGCAGGAATTCTTTAAGGTATTTTCGAACGTGTAACTGGCTTATCTTCCTTAACTCTGTACAGATAGCTTTCTTTTTTTTGCTAAAGTAACTGCTAACTACTGCTAACCAGCAGCCTCCAGATGAACACCTCTGGACTGGCTGGAAGGATGGAGGCCAGGAATACAGTACTGAGGAGATCCCGATGGACAGACACGGGTAGCTTTCTTGCAAAAGTAAGCAGTATTAACTTGTAGCTGTGCAGCTCGCAGTCCTATTTGCTGACCCAGGTGCCAAACCTGACAAGAAAACCATGTTGGAAGTGTATTTCTCTGTCGTCAAACTGGCCTCCTTCTCATCAGAGGCTGTCTTGTTCTATCTCATTCTGGCTGTTTTCACTGAAAACTGCCAGTCCGAGCGTCGGCCGATGGTGAAGTGATGCAGCATGCACATGCCCATTCATTGTTACCAATGCTGAGGTTCCCTTGAGCAGACGCAAACAGGTCAGACTGTGCTCTGATTACCTCCCAGGTGTGAAGGTGTGTGATCGTTGTGCAGAATATTCCTTTAAAACAGCCTTCATTCTCAGCTAATCCATCTTTGTTTTATTCAAATTTTCACTGATGTCTACAACTTTGAAAATTGACAATATATTTCCAGACACAGCTTGTTTTTTTTCCCCTGATGTTGATTCATGCTGGATCACAGCCGTCACCGAGATCTGTGACACTACGGAGTCTACAACACAATCATTGATGTCATTACAAGCGAGATGCAGCGTCTTTACCTCATTTTCAAACGAGGGACACAAAGATCTGCGTGTGATAAATCAAAACATTTCTAAAATTTGTTTGGATTTGAATTGTCTTCTCGTACGTCCCGAGCCTGACCCACTTCCAGCCAGCTGCAGCAGAAGGTTAACACCTCTTCCCTTTTCCTCTTCCTCCAATTCTATCACCTCTCCCTCCGATGACTGCCAGTTGATTTATGCGATAAGGTGATGATCAACGTGACTGTGATCGACTCAGCTGGGACGGAGCGAGTGAGTACATTTAAAAAAGCAAGAAAACATAAACCAGTCTTATTAGGACTGACAAGGTTTGCCCAGCTGACAGCTGTTAGGGAATTAATGACCGCAGAGTGTGAAAACAGGCACCGGCGGGTCACTTGGCCGGTGGAACATCTGATTCAAACGTTCGTCCGTCAACCAATTGTTCATCGTTTCAGTCGGGAGGGTTTAATCTCCTCTGCGGAAATAATTAGGAGGCAGTGAGGGAGTTAATTGTGTTTTCCATTGATGAATCATCAGGAAGTGTTGGTGAACCCTGCTGACCACACACACACACACACACACACACACACACACACACACACACACACAGATACTAACTGTAACCACATGCATAGCAAACATTTTATCAGACAAACACAAGTATATTAACATGAACCCCCAATGTGCAATACTAACAACACATACACACTCCCAGAGACCACGAAAGCACATGTATGCTTGCTCACACACACACTTTAATGTACAATAACACACACACACACACACACACACAGATAACCACAGTGGGTAAACCTCTCTCTCTCTCTTTCTCTTCATATCACTCTCATTTTCAACCTCTCTCACCCTCTCTGCTGCTCTATTTCGCTGCCGTTTCAAAAGATTAGGAGGCCAATTAGTAAAGCTCTCACGGCAGTTATTACCACGCTGGGAACTGGAGGGAGAAGAAATCCCCCTCTCTGCTCTTCCAAAAGAAGGATTTCTCCCTCATTGTCGCCGCGTTGAGAGCGAAGGATGTGGGGTGTATTTGGAGGGCTGCTGATGTGGTAATTTTGGCTCAGAAACAATGCAACGCTGTCTAAAGAGGGGTAATGGAGGGAAGTAGTGGAGGTAGTGTTTACCCTGTGTGTGTGTGTGTGTGTGTGTGTGTGTGTGTGTGTGTGTGCTCACATGTGATACACACGCTGTACACACACACACACACTCACACACAGTGAGGTGACATCATGGCATCACTGTGAAAGCCACGCTGGATGAAGGAGGAAGCATCGTATTAACTCCAAATCAGGACGATGACACAGACGCTTTGTGTGGTTGTAACGAGCACCAGGAGAGCCTGAGTGCTACACAGAGGGAGGCCCTTTCCTCAATTACTGTGTGTTTAAGGTACCACCACTGCTGTTTATCTGCTTTTATATACGTTCAGTTCACGCTGAGAGTTTGTGACTTTTCACTTTGGTTAGAGATTTCCTGCATTTCCCATGATGCCTTTTAACAGAGCAGACATGTTTGTTTTTGTATTCACAAGTTGGTTTTACGTTAAAAGGTATAATGTGTAACATTATTGCCTTAAAATGTCTAAAAACAACCAGACTTTTGTTGAATTGTGTTGTTGATGAGTCTTAAATTATCAGAAATAATGTTTAAACCCAGAAACATCCTCATTTTGTCCAAGGTAACCTGTTGTTGTGACTGCAGGTGGAGAGTCATGACACAACATTTCCGCCTCAGTCACATAGAGAGATTTTCATCTGCAACGGTGGTTGCTTAAAAACGAAGACAACAACTCCCATGATCCCACACTACTGAAGTCTTTGCTTTTGTTTTAGTGAAACCTCTTTAGTGGCCGATTTATTACATACTGTACATTTATATTGAGAGCAATATGAGGTACTGTAATGCTGACAGAAGGCGATTTTATTCTAACACTTGCCTGATCGGTCGAGTAAGTTAATAATAGTAATCACATGCTGTGTAACTGGACTCTAACACTGACAGGTAGACACAGGTCTCATTTGATTCAGTAAGCAGGGAAAAAGACATAAAGCAAAATGAAAATGGCCTGTCAGCAGTGGGAGCCAGCTTGTTGCACAGGTATGTGTAGACACAGTTAACAAAGTGTCTTTGATCCAAAGCTAATGGCTTTTAATCGAGTATAAAGTTCACAGGTCTTTTTTTCACTGGAATGCAGAGCCTGAGACAGTATGACTTTGACTGCATTTTTGGCAAAGCCAGCAAAACTGAAGCATACTTTTGTGTGTTTATGTGTTAATTATGCAGTGTTGTTATCATCTGCTTTCCAACTCGCCAGCAGGTGATGGCGGCAAGACAAGAGATTCTCACTTGTGTTGAGACATGAAATGGCCTGGCGCTGCTCTCCTTTTCATCAGCCCTCATTATCATCCTCTATATCTCGGCAGAGAAGTCATTAAAAGTCCTGGATAAGACAGAGACAAGTGCTCAACAAGCCTGAGCTGGAGGGGAGCTCGGGCTTGAGTGGGAGGATGCTGAACCGCAGAGGGAAAAGTTATAAAACCTGATGAGTCTTGGTATGAAGAGGCACAACTCACCGGTCTGTCTTATTAATCTGTCTCTATTAAAAGCTTGATGATAGACGAGAGCGACACCTACACATAACAAATAGTAGTAATGAAAGAAAATAGAATAAATCACTTTAATAACACATGATTTTGGCTTAACAGATGGGGTAAAAAACATCTTTTCATATCAATTTAGGATCTTGGAGCTTGCAGAGACTTGGATGAAGCCAGACGAGCTGCATGGGATCATTTCATGTCCCCAGCTCCTCCAGCTGTTTGGGAGAACACTGCGATTCTTTTTTGCTGTGAAGCTCCAGAAATGTTTTGTGCATCAAGAAACTTCACCCGACTTTCCATCAGCTTGAGGGTGAGAAGATAATGACTGAACTGCCATTTTCAGGTGATCTGTTCCTTTAACTTATGTCACATACGGAACCTCATCTTTTCTTAAACCTGACCGACTGGTGTTGTTGCTTAAATCAAACCAAACTGTGACTATTAGGTGTTTATTTATTTTTATCACCATGACGACGAAGGTCACCTGACTATGAGTCAGCTGTCAACAGACGTTAACTGGAATAATTGGCGTGTTACCTGAATGACAAATTGGACTTCAGTGTTTGCACTGCACACAGTTATTTCAACCACAGCAGGCTGCTTTATTCACCAGAGGAGCAAAGCTAGCAACTAGCTGATGACATTACCAGAGCACTTCACAGCCAGAGGGCTCGTTATATCCCTCAAGATTTGGTGGAAAGCAAAACAAAGCTAGCAGAAGACTGATTATTGACCTTACATGACTTCTCATGAATGTTAATGTTGCTCCAGGTCTGCTTCATGTGCAAATAAACCACTGTTTGCTCATATCAACTTTATAAGGTGTCAAGGTATGTTGTGTTTACAGCTTGTTCCACCTCTCTCACGTTGCCAAAAAAATAAAGGTGCATAAAGAGTCACTGTGTTAACAATACAGAACACTTTCAAAAGTTCACAGCACAAAATCACATAATATTCTGTGTAAATATGTTAATGTGTATGCCTGAAGATCTAACATGAAAGGCTTCTGAGAAATTATGTACTGGCCTCTTGATATAAAGGTTCACCTTGAACTACTGATAAGAGTCGGTCCTGATAAACTGTATGAACAGCTGCAGGTGTGCAGGCTGTGAGGTCAGCATGGTCAACAATGATGCACTTCAATGGAGATCAGCCAGAATGAATGTGAACTATTCCAACTGTGCATGGCGAATGAAACTGTTGCTGTCATAGTCAGTAACAAGTCAAAGTTTGATGGTTTAGGAATCGTGGCATGAGACTGCTCATACAGGATCACACCTGATCGAGTCCCATGAAGTGCCTAAACCTCGATGATCACATGGAAACTGTAAGGATACTTGTATGAAGTATGAATATGTCAGGATAATAAAAAATACATGTTTACAAAAGATCTTGTCATGCAGAGCAGCATGAGAACTATCATTCACCTCCTGCTGTCCGTCCCAGCTCAGTGTTGTTGGAGGTGGTTGAGCGTGCTAATGGGTTTTACTGGAGCTAAAACACTTGAGTCAAGTCAAAACAGTAGCAGGCTTATGGTGGCTAGCTGGTCATACATGACGCTGCTCAGCTGCTTAGCTGCATTAAGAGCTGTGATCCATTTCCCTTGGTCTCGTGTTCTGTTTTACTCTTTTTCATCTCATTCTCAGACACATCGCTCCTCTGTTTTCTACATTTAAATGTTACTGACATGAAGCTAGTAAAACGATAGCGATGCACACACACACACACACACACACACACACCATGGCCTTGTCTGGCTTAGCAGAGGCTTCCTGTATCTTCACTATGTTGTGGCTGGGAGCTGTTGAGGTCTAGGCATTAACCACGGTTGGCTGTTAACTATTAACCGACATGCATGAGTGCAGATTCTCGTACACGGACATTTTCTGACATTACCTGTGTGACACAACCCCTGGGGGTGTTGAGAAAAAGTGACAGATACCTCAGCAGCTGTACTCTGACTTTCTGTCTCTGACTGCACAGTCTCCTCTTCAGATCATGTGATGATGGCGCCCCCTGCAGGACAGACTGCCACCTGCTGAGGAGCAGAATAAGGAATCACATGCCTCTGCTGCTTGTTTTAATGCGAGCTGGTGCGTCCATGTCGTTTTCTGTAGTGTCTATTTGAGCTCTGTGTGTGGTGGAAAGACTGGAATCTGCCAGAGTGAATACTGTTGGTGACGTTTTGATGAGTTTAAAAGGGTTTTGTCTGGTTTAAAAGCTGGGTTGAGAAGTGAGGGAGCGTTGATAGGAGGAAGGAAGCTTGCTTCTATTTTCGGAGATGTATGCTGCGTGAACCACTCAAAAGTTAACCAACAATCCACTCTATCCTCCCCAGACGTCACTCTGTAACAGTTTACTGCTGTCATACTCGCCAACTCTCCCAAGACTTTCCAATTTTGGTTGTCTTCTCCCAGTTTACTGCCGGGGTCATACTTTTCCTGTATATCTCCTTTTTGTTATCCAAACCTTTTCGGCACTATAAAGCATGTAGTCTACGATACAGTTGCATCCTACTTATCGGGTGAGAACCAGACATTTAAGAGTAGGGCCTGCGTTTGGTATAATTTTTCTTGCGACACAGACTGATGTCAGTCTGTCAGCCATCAAGAGGCTGACAGACATCACAGGCTCTCCAAGGGGCAGAGGATAAAACAAAGAGTGATTCAGATATCAGTAAATGTTTATGCTTTCTTAAATGATGATTATCAACTAAGAATGAATTAACTATATGATAACTCAAAATAAAAAAGACAGAACATTGTGCAGTTGAAAAAAGGTTTTCTTGATGATGATATAGCACCTTTTGACTTCTACAGCACATGAGCTTGCGGTTTCCTGCTACTACATAGAGTGATAATCTGAGGTGAAAGGAAGTGAAGTATTCATGTCCGAGCTGCCTGCAGTCTGCAAACCAACCTCGTAATGACTAACAGTCCTTCTCCAGCCTTGAGAGTGAAAGCAAGCTGCTACTGATTTCAAACACTGGGCTCCTTTATTGATTTCTTTTCAGAGGAGTTTAGGAACTGACAAAAGGCATGTTGCTGGCAGAGGCTGGATGTGTGTTTATGGGTTTTATCCTGTATATCTCAAGTATGAATAATTGGTAATGCTTTCTTTTACGGAATTATAAACTAAATGATATTTAGTGAAAATGTAGAAAAACATTTAAGGTGATATTACATGTAACATCTCACGATTATCAGTTAATCCAATGGAAAGATCTAACGTCCACTTGATGCCATTGATTTCTAGAATATCATCCGTCAGTGCATATATCAGAAAAACATGTCTAAATATCTCTCTCTGTCACATCTAGTTTGAATCACTGACCAAAACTAATCTGCAGCACAGATAACTCTGGCGCTCTGCAAAATGATGTTATGAACTAAAACTTCACAGATATTGACACAGACTTTTCTGCAGCTTCCTCTTCAATGAAATCTTTGTTTCGTTCCACCACAAAAAACCACGAACAACGTCACACCCCCCTGCTCTCATTTTAAAGAAATATAATGAAACTGACTCCCTGTTATGTGAAAATAGAAAAATAAAACAATAATAACAATTGCGATAAAATACAGAGTCAGAGAAAGAAATTCACTGAAAACTGGATTTAAATCCAGTTTGCAATTACAAAATATGGCATCAACTATCGCCTGCGCTACATAGATTGCAGACTGCAGGGCTCTTTTTGCTGAGGTAAGTAATAAGGAAGGAAGTGATTGGTGTCAAAGCTGCATCCAGTTTCATCTACCAGCCGCCGTCACACTGACCGCGATCCTTTAAGTCTCCGTAAGAAGGCTGCTGTTAACCATTCATTTATATTCTTGACGTTTTACAGGTTTTCATTAGCACAGTAGTTGTAATAAAGTCATTGAATGATACAATCAATCAACTTTTTGAGTAGAAGCTGAAGACTACGACAGCCATGTTGTTGGCAGAAGCTCAATGTGTGTTTATGGGTTTCATTCTGTGCTTCTCAGGTAGGAGTCATTTTTTTATTCATTATGTAAAAAAAACTTTCAGATTTGTTTTTAACTCGTTATAGATGCTTTCTGACTTTTCTGATGTGTCGGAATGAAATAAAGATACAAAGATTTATTGTAAGCTGTCATGATTTTCACTAATTCCTTTATTATGATCCATTACAATATCATACTATCATCGCTGACTAATTATCTAATGATACTAAGAAGTGTTAAAAGGAGTATAAATGTGTCCAGATATCTGATGATTGAATCTTGTGTTAAAGGGGTTCAGGGACAAGCAAACAGCATCTGTGCCTTAAAAGGTTCATCAGTGGATCTGCCCTGCTCAGCTGAACATCCCACTACAACCATGAAATGGTACAAAGTACAACCGATTGGATCTAGATTTGTTCTGAAGAACCTCCCTGCAGATGACAGTCATGTTAAGTACAACATGTCGGAAGAGAGTAACTTCAGTCTAACAATCAAAGATCTGACAGAGAGAGATGAAAATCTTTACTGCTGCAGCAGCAAAGAGAATGCAGGAAAACCCAGAGAGAGTGACCAAGACATAACTGAGCTCCGTGTTACAGGTACGGTGACTGTCAGTAATGAATTACTTTTAGTCTGACATAAATATATGAATTCTAACTTTTCTTCCTCATCACCTCAGACCTGCAGGTGAAGGTGCTTCCCTCCACAGAGGGACACACAGTAACACTGATGTGCAGCACCAGCTGTCCTCTGACTGAAAACCCTGCAGCCTACATCTGGTACAAGAACAGAGAGTTTCTCTATGAGGACTGGTCTCCCTGGTACCAACAGCTGGTCAGCAGTGAGGAAGCAGTCAGATACTCCTGTGCTATCAAAGGCTACGAGGATCTCAGAGCCCCTGAAGTCTCAGTGGGTGAGTGACAACCATTCACTCCTTATCATGATAAAAACCTTTATTGATCATGCACTGGAGCCTTGAATTATAAACCTTTTGAAGCACTGTGACTGTGAACACTAGCCAAAATAATGTCTCACATTTCTCTTTGTCCAGATTCTGTCACATCAGCCTGCTTCAGTGTGACCTACGCTAAAGGGAGAATGTGTTCTTATAGGCAGACATCAGAGGATGAGCCCTGCTCCATCACTTATCCAACAGGTGGGGTTTCGGCAAATATCTACAAATTCCTCCACCTCAAACATCAAATGCTTTTAATTAACTGATTAATTTAAGTATACACTGTTCCAAGCTACAATAACTGATGAAAATATATTTATTATCTCCTAACAGAAGTACATGTTCAAAGGATTCCTCTATTGACTCATGTCAGACTGACCTGTCACACCAGCTGTCCTCTCACTGACTCCCAAACTGCCTACAGGTGGTACAGAGGTGGAGAACGATACTTTGAGAATCAGCAGTTATTAACTCCCATCTTCAATGTTAAAAGTTTCTCCTGCGCTGTAAATGGCTTCAAGGACCTGATGTCTGCTGAAGTCTGTGAGTAGGAGCCACTGACACACTGCGTAGTGTGTTTTAACATTGAGCTCACAAATCTAAACAGATCTAAGCAGCAAGAAATATGAAAACAATATGATGACAACTTCTGGCCACTAGATGTTCCTGTTGAGTTAAAAACTCTCAGGGACATTCTCAGTCTCAGTTAAAAACTGAGAACAGACACACTGAGAAATGACATTCAAGCTAAAAAACTACTGTTTCTCTGTGTTATCTTTATTTCAGGTACTAAGGATAAGAACTGTTGGAGTGTGAATTATGTCAGCAGGAGAATCTGTGCCCTGGAAGACTCCTCAGTGAACATTTCAAGTAAATACTCACACCCTGACAACCAGCCACCGAAGGATAAGTTATGGTATAAGATAAAGAGCAGTGGGATGAAAGAAGCTGAGGAGCTGATTGAGGCTGCAGGCCGTGTGGAGCATCATGACATCATGGAGAACCTGCACATCCTGAGAATCAATCACCTGAAGAAGAATGACTCAGCAGAATACAAATTCAGCCTCCAACGACAAAATGGGGAATGGAACGAGTCTGACTTTCCTCGACTCACTTTGGTTGTCACAGGTAAATCAGCTTTACTCACAAATGCTGAACTTTTCAGGAGCCTGCTTCCAGCATTTTAAAGGTCCAGTGTGAAGAGTTTAGAAGGATTCTGATTGATCTAATGGCAGGAATGAAACTCACGATTCATAAATACTGTATATTATAAGTGTATAATCACCTGTATTTAAGAATTGTTTCGTTCTCGTTACCTTAAAGTTAAACTTGTATATCTACAGAGTGAGCGGGTCCTCTTCCACCACTTTTTTTTCTACAGTATCCCAGAATTGAACAAGGAAACACTGGCTCCAGAGAGTCTTTCAAGTTTTTAGCAGCCATCGAAGGGGAGGGTGAGGCCCAAGGTATTTTGTTGATTGCAATTTGCAAACTCACCACTAGATGTCACTAAAACCTACACGCTGGACCTTTGTTATTATATCAATTTTTTTGGTCGAAAGCTAAAGCCTCAATTAGTATGAATTGAGTCCTCCGTGTGCAAGAAGAGAAAAGTTTATGAATCACTTTTAGAACAATATATATAAAAAAACAGGGTGTTTTAGGGCACTGAAAAATGAGCGATTACATAAACACATAAAACTTTTTATGTTTGATTAGATTTCCTGACATGTTAAACCATCTTTCAGGTCTTAAAGTGACGTTCACTCCTTCTGCAGTGGTGACAGAGGGTCAGAGAGTCACACTGACCTGCAGCACCAGCTGTCCTCTCAACACAAACTACACCTGGACCTTCAACAGTCGACCTCTGAACCTGCCAGAGCACCAAAACAAACAGCTGGTTCTGGATCCAGTTGGCAGTCATCATGCAGGAAACTACTCCTGTGCTGTCAAAACTGGTGAAACCCCCATTACTTCGAGTGAAAAAACTTTGACTGTCCAATACATTGAAGGGAAACCAACAGCAGCAGCTGTAGGAGTCAGTGCTTTTCTCCTGGTTATCATAGCTCTCGCTGTCTTCTTCTGGATTAGGTGAGCAACACTGTGCTCTGTTGCAGATCAGTGGTATTCAATTTCTCATGTAAAATCACTTGTTCATGTTTATTCATGTTTCATTTCACTAACTAGAAGAAGGAGGACTTCAGGTCAATCTGCTGAATCTGGAGCAACAGACAACACAGAGCAGGTGAAAATCCAACATTTCAACAAAGTTCTTGTACAACAATTAGGTCTTTAAAACAAGGCTGTAGGGTTTCAAACTCTTGGCTGAAAAGGACCCAAAAAATATGTTCAGTATGTCCCTAATCAACTGCTTGGCCCCTGATATTGGTCACTGCAGTTGTCACTCATCCAGACAACTTCAAACTCCACACTGATTGCAGAGGGTTATCAAAACGTTAGCATTTAAACTGAAAGCAGCTGACGTCTCAGCCCGGCTCGCAACTGGTAACTCACATTTCACGTTCAGTTGTTTCAGGAGTAGTGTAAAGTTGCTGCTGGTGAAAACCCAACATTTCCTGATTTTGCATCTTCATAATAAAAGCTTTTTAATGACTACATAACAGGGGACTTTTATTGTGAAGGATTTATTGGCGATAAAAGGTGTTTATCACCATATTAGCAGAGCTTTGTTAGAGGGGAGTCCTTGTCAATACTACAGGGGAAAATAATATCTACAGCTGCTTCTTTAACCACTGATCAACATAAGGGTATCATGAAACATATAGTGCCAGCATTTTATTCTGGTGACTGGGCTGGTTTTACAAAACACTCATCGGCCGTGTCATTCACCACTGATAAGCTCCGTTTCAACACTGCTCAGCCTCCACAAAGATCATCAGTCCAGTGTGCAGTTAGTTACACAAAGTGTAAACTAATATTATTTGTCTTGTCTCCTCTTCAGCTAAACCCGGATCCTTTGTATGGAAACATCTCAGGTCAACCAGCAGATCAGGAGGATCTTCACTATAGCAGTCCAGTCCACTTCTCTAATACCCAGACAGTTCCTCTGTACTCCACCATCCAACCACATCAGCCCAAAGACCAGGAGCATACCACTTATGCTGTTGTCAACTTCAGATCCAACACGACCCCTGAGTGAGCACCTCTTAGTACCACAGCTGCCCTTCCTCATCTTAATCAATGTTATAACCACAGCGATGTGTTGTGATCAACGTTTCTGCTTGATGAGACAGACTTTTTCACTAATGCGGATCTGGATCCCCTGAAAGTGCTGAGCATCACAAGCAAAAGCTCCACACGGAGCAGACAGAGTGTTTCTGAAGAAGCAGGAACACTTAGCATCAGCTATGTGCGAAAAAACATACAGCAAAGACAAATGTGTAAAACCTCAGCAACACTGTCGGGACACCATGAGGTCAGATCCTCGGACTTTGGAGGAGGTCCGATTTCAAGCGAGATGCCAAGAGGCACATCTCTGCACACAGTCATACTGGGCGAGTTCCTGGAGGAGGAGAGGGGATCCCCGAGCTCTCTCAGCTTCATGAGCGGTCATCATCATGGGCCAGAACATCAGATGTTTGTGGATTGTTGCCTGCTATATAGGGAGTAGTGAGTGATTTCGGACACAGCCCCAGTCTGTAATGTAATGATGTGTTGAAATGTCTTTACTAGTATGTCTGTCGAAACAGTTACATAGTTGAAGCTGAGTGTATGAAAATGTTTGTGTAAGTGTGCTTTTATGATCATGTGGATCTTAAAAAACAATACAGCTATATATCTTTACTCTCTGTGGCTGGCCACAGGTAATCAATAGCTTGGATTACTATGATAAAGAGACTCACTGCAGCACTTTGTGACCGTGTGAAAGCTCATAGTCATGTGACTGCAACTTCCTCTTCAGTGATGACTTTCCTACGAACCAACCACAGACAGCTTCACATCACTCTGTTCTCACTCTGACAACTCTATAGAAACATTTAGATGAAAATAAAAATATTTCCAGCTGCACATTGCATCAATAAATGAAAAACAAACTACAATGATGATTGTGATAAAATACAGACACAAACAATTCAAACTTTTCAGTGACAACATATGTCATCAAAGTACTACTGTAGTACATACTTTCTTCATGAGAGGTCTCTTTTTACTAAGAATACTGAAGGAAGGAAGTGACGTTCTGGTGTTAGAGCAGCATGCGGTTACCGTCCTCAAACTGACCAACAGATCATTCTGTCCTTTGTAAGAAGACTGCTGTTTATTTTATTCTTGTTTTATTAGTTTTAATAAACACAGCAGTTGTTTCAAGTTAATTCAATCATACAATCAACTTTCTGATGAGAAGCTGAAGACGACGACAGCCATGTTGTTGGCAGAAGCTGGATGTGTGTTTATGGGTTTCATTCTGTGTTTCTCAGGTAGGAATAATCGTTTTTACTCCTTATATAACAATATTTAACTGAAAACTGTAAATAAAATAGTTTACAGTTTTTCAGGAGTGTACAAGTCAAAGTAAGATATAAGACAACAGAAGAACCAATGTTAGCTGGCAGGATTTTCACTAATTCTTCTTGTTCTGCGCGTTTTTATGCATAACAGAATAAAAGTATGATCCTTTACAATATCATATTATTATCATTGACTTATTATAGAGAATATGAAGTGATACAAGACTTATACATGTGTCCAGATATCTAATGTTTTAATCTTCTGTTAAAGGGGTTCAGGGACAAGCAAACAGCATCTGTGCTTTAAAAGGTTCATCAGTGGATCTGCCCTGCTCAGCTGAACATCCCACTACAACCATGAAATGGTACACTGTACAACCGCTTGGATCTAGATTTGTTCTGATGAACCTCCCTGCAGATGACAGTCATGTTAAGTACAACATGTTGGAAGAGAGTAACTTCAGTCTAACAATCAAAGATCTGACAGAGAGAGATGAAAAGCTTTACTGCTGCAGCAGCAAAGAGAATGCAGGAAAACCCAGAGAGAGTGAGCAAGACATAATTGAGCTCCGTGTTACAGGTACAGTGACTGTCAGTAATGAATTACTTTTAGTCTGACATAAATATATGAATTCTTACTTTTCTTCCTCATCACCTCAGACCTGCAGGTGAAGGTGCTTCCCTCCACAGAGGGACACACAGTAACACTGATGTGCAGCACCAGCTGTCCTCTGACTGAAAACCCTGCAGCCTACATCTGGTACAAGAACAGAGAGTTTCTCTATGAGGACTGGTCTCCCTGGTACCAACAGCTGGTCAGCAGTGAGGAAGCAGTCAGATACTCCTGTGCTATCAAAGGCTACGAGGATCTCAGAGCCCCTGAAGTCTCAGTGGGTGAGTGACAACCATTCACTCCTTATCATGATAAAAACCTTTATTGATCATGCACTGGAGCCTTCAATTATAAACCCTTTGAAGCACTGTGACTGCGAACACTAGCCAAAATAATGTCTCACATTTCTCTTTGTCCAGATTCTGTCACATCAGCCTGCTTCAGTGTGACCTACGCTAAAGGGAGAATGTGTTCTTATAAACAGACATCAGAGGATGAGCCCTGCTCCATCACTTATCCAACAGGTTAAGTCCTTCCCTCTAATTCATTTAAACTGGCATTTTATCAATAGAGATGATTATATCTAGAGATGTGTCAAAATAGATCATTACCAGTTACAACTGTGCAACATACAGTCATCAAACTGTACAGGTGTGTAGTTGAGATCAAAATGATGGCCAAATTTAAAGTTGTGTGTGGTCCAACCCATGAGTATCGAATACTAATGTAATAATGCAGCTTTAATTACTGAGTACTCATGTAAGAATGTAGTAATGAATTCAGAGTAGTCACTGGTTGGAAGGTGAACATGTTGGAAGCTGGTGTGATCCCATCGCTAGATTTCATTTAGACTTTGTTCACACTGTCAATGACCTGCAGAAGACCCTGTTAAAGTTGCATGAGCACCAGCCCATTTGCCCTCTTTGAGGGACAAAAATGTTTTATCTTTAGTGGCTGCATAAATAGTCACCGATTTCTAAAGTTTGACCATTTTAAATCGCCCATCATCCAAACTTTTATCACTTTTGATAGACAATGCTTTGCAGGACAAGAAATGGGGCCGTCCAGAAGGATAAATAAAATATAAAGAAATGTGATGTCTTATGCTCCCTGTTATGTGACACTGCAGCATCCAAATGTTGTGTTTTATCATTTCATGGATTACTGTCTTCTTCATCACATGAACCAATCTTAACTAACTAACTGGCTCACATACTGTGCAGGCAGCAGAGTTAGAGTAGTGTTTTCTTTTTCAGGTTAGAGCAAGACAACCTCAAAATGTCTGTGCATGTTGCTGCATACTGTCATGTCTTTGCTTTCTTTTTTATCTAGTTTTTACTTTGTTGAGGGTATAATAACTACAGTTCATCATGTTCTGTATTTTTTACTCATCAGGCTGTGAGGGTTTATTTCATAATGTAATCAACTTGTCACAACTGTAATTTATATAATTGACATGGAACACAGTAGATTAATGAGAAACTTATTTCATTATCTCCCAACAGAAGTGCATGTTCAAAACACTCCTGCAGCAGCACCATTCCATGTCAGACTGACCTGTAGCACCAGCTGTCCTCAGACTGATCTTCAGACTGCATTTAAAGTCTACAGGAGCAGTGACCTCAGGGGGACAGAGTGAGCTAATAACGGATGTAGTTCCCATCTTATATCCTGAAAGCTACTCCTGTGCTGTGAAAGGCCTCAAGGATCTACACTCTGCTGCAGTCTGTGAGTATAAACCAACTATGGTCTGTTGTCATTTAATGAATTGGACATTTGAGTCATCTGTCTGCAAAAAGCAGGCGTTAAAATCTAGATATCAACTCTGAAGGAGAGAACCTCATGACATTTTCTCAAGAGCACTTCCTGAGGGGGGCACCCTAATTATTTCTGTAATTCTGCCAAAAAACACTCCATCACCCTGCCAGCTAAGGAAAACTACAGTGCTACATTACTTACTGCCATCACTGGTTAATGCAGGGCCCCTGAAGGTGCTGCTCACCCTTGCTTCTAATCTGGCTCAGTGGCCACTAGCAGTATTGCAGATTTAATTCAGTTAATGTTAGTTGGTCAGGCACCGATGACAGGCTCAGATTCCCCAACATGTGCTTTGGATCTACCTGCATCATGTGCCACGACTGAAGGCTACAGTGGAACAAGTGCTTTTATTGTGGGTTAATAATATTATTGAAATTACATAGTTGTGTTTTCAGAATTATATTGGGGGGTAGAAATCAAATTTTTCCAAGACTGGCTGGAACATGTTCCCTCAGTCCCTCCTAGGATTTAGCCAAACAGAAACTTTTTACAGTGTAATGCAGTTGCTATGCACTAAACACCAGCAACTGTACAGCTGTGAGAAGTCATGATTGATTTTGAGACAGTCAGACATGTAAACTTAATCTGATTTTCATTTCTAGGCTGCAGTTGTAGCATTAATATCTTGTTAAATGTCTGTCAATTAATGTTATCTCTTCCACAATAGACAAAAAGAAAAAGTGACACCCAAGAACATCTTGTTTGGACTTTAGTGGGAAAGTGTACAAAGGGCAGATATTATCAGGTCAAGGTATTTATTGGCTCCAGCTCCCGTCGGCAAAGATGTAAACATGACCCCAGTGACGGTGCTATGATGCTATGATGGATGGAAAAACAACTTTTCCATTCATCTCCATTCAAGCAGCACTCGAACATTTTTAGGTCAGCAATGAGTTTGAAAGAGAGACTGAATTTAAAAGATACAAAAAAGTCACCACGGTAACAACACTTTCTTGACCCTGAATGTGGCTCACATTTAAAAAGAACAACAAAAAAAGAAAGGCAAATGAGGCAATGAGGAAGGAACCAACTGCCTACTTTTATCAGGTTTAAGTTTGAAAAAAAAAGAAACCTGCATTCACATATAATATGTTTATGAGCTTATTTTGGTGCAAAAATGTGAGAGAGAGAGACTGAGCTGACACATACTGCTAACTGGTATTTGTCTAGAAGTTCTGTTTTATGACATGCAGCATGATTACACAGTTAAAATGCTTGAAAAAATGTATTGTGAATTGTAAATACGTAATCATTGTTAGATGACAAAGATTTTGTTCATTTTCTCAAAAGATGATGAAAGTTAACGGCTGCAGGAATCTCCAAAAAAACAATAAAAAGACTCGTACAAAAGTTATCCCTCTCAATAATCACTTGACCCACTAAAAGTGTGAGGCTGTGGTGGTGTCTGTATCTGCAAAGAGCTCGCTCTCTTCCTGTTTTGTCTTCTTTTCTTAGTCCTTTGGTTGGTTGCATGTTGCCCCGAGCTAATAACACCACACAAGATGTGATGTTGAGACTCGATAAAAATGTGGCAACCAGACGTAGAAAGACCTGCAGGTCTGTGTCTCTGTATAGATCCAATATACCTTATATCATTTTTATTAGACATGAAATAAAGATAAATATTTGTGTAAAAAAGATATATAAAGCAAACAACTTTGAGACTACCAGGTATGTTTTTCTAAAATGCATACACATAGATTTATTAAAAAGTTGACTTCTTCTTCAACTGAGGAATTTAGTTTAATATTATTTAAAGCTACTCCAAGGATTTTCGTAGAAAAACGAGAAAAAAACCTTTGTTTTAGCAACATACCAACAGACTGCAAAGCAGCTTCTCTCCTCCAGCTGTGAGACTCCTTAATTCATCCTTCATAGTTTTATTTGTAGGATTGATCCATCCCAAATAAGCCTGAATCTGACCCAGTGACAGATATTAACAATAATCATATCACTAATATTCTTGCTTATAGCCTTGTTTGTTAATATACGTCATATAGTGGCATCAGTATTAAATTGAGACTTTTTCAGAACTGGTAAAAAGGTTCTTGTAGTACATTTAAAGCAAACTATCTCTTGTCTTTCATCTATTTTTCAGGTGCTTGGGATGAGAAGTGTTGGAGTGTGAATTATGTCAGCAGGAGAATCTGTGCTGTTCGAGGCTCCTCAGTGAACATTTCAGCTGAATATTCTCATCCTTACTACCAGCAGTCCCCCCGAGTCTAAATCATGGTATAAAATAATCAGAAGTGGTAAGAAGGATACTGAAAAGCCTATTGAAGTTGCAGGTCGTGTTGAGTACCATGGAAACATGAACAATCATCACATCCTGTCGATTAAAGACCTGACGAGCAATGACTCAGCAGAATACAAGTTCAAGATCCAGACACACGACGGATGGGGACAGTCAGATTTTTCTGGAGTGACGTTGGTTGTCACAGGTAATTCTTTAGGTTAAATACATTATTTTTCTATAGTGAATTATTGATTCCAAACCATGTGATGTACTATCAGAAATCAACACACTGAAAGGCAGGTTCAATGCTCCTTTCGCTCAATTCAATTAATGTATTTATCAAAATGAATGTACTCACTTTGTCTTGTGGCTTAACGGCTTGTTTTAGAAGACACTGACAAACAATCAACTTTGTGGTTTAGTTATGAGACCTTGTGAGATAGTATGTGTCTTTCACATTTACTGATCAAACTGTCTTTCAGGTCTTAAAATGACGTTCACTCCTTCTGCAGTGGTGACAGAGGGGCAGAGAGTCACACTGACCTGCAGCACCAGCTGTCCTCTGAACACAGACTACACCTGGGCCTTCAACAGTCGACCTCTGAACCTGTCAGAGAACCAGAACAAACACCTGATTCTAGACCCAGTCAGCAGTCAGCATGAAGGAGGGTACTCCTGTACGGTCAAAACTGGGAAAATAATTATTGTCTCAAGTGAAAAAACTCTGACTGTCCAAAAGATAAAAGGGAAACAAACATCAGCAGCAGCTGCAGGAGTCTGTGCTGCTCTCCTGGTTATATCATCTCTCGCTGCCTTCTTGTGGATTAGGTGAGCAACACTCTGCTGTTCCTGACTAATGACATTCACACACAAACCTGGAATCACTAATTCATTTTTATATTCTCTTGTGTCACTAACCAGAAAGAAGAGAACATCCAGCCAATCTCCTCGAACTGAACCCTCAGACAACTTGGAGCAGGTAGAGAAAACAATCTGAACCATAGACCAATGTTGTGTTTGTATACTGTTTGTACGTGTTTGTATATTATGTATTGTTTTTGGGCGGAGCCAAACTGGTGGCAGGAAGTGACAGCTCAGCAGTAGCTACTGGCGAGCCGTGTCAGGTGTGAGCACCTGAATCACCTCCTATTAATCCTCGAGCCTTTTCTGTAGTTGTTCTCTTCACCTGCACCTGGTCATGTTCCTGCTAAACTGTCCCATGCTTTCCCTCAGATTTTTATTTGATAAATAAACACAATTTTATCTTCACTCGATAGCCACATAAAGACAAGCTGCTCTTATACTCTTTGACATCTGACTTGTTGTGTGAGCAATATTGGACTTAAATTTTCTTTTACTGCAATCCAGATTCACTGACGACCAAACATCAACATTTTTACAACATATTAAGATAATATCTGGCTCTTGTAATTCACTGACTAGTCATGATTTTCACCATTAACAGAAGTCTCACCCTGAGTTGAACTATGTTAGTTAGGGTATTTTATTTGCACAATTAAAATAAAATGTATATTAAATAACCTGGACAATAAAAATATTTTCAAGACAACAAACATATACCTGAAAATGCCTCAGAAAACCTTCATCAATTGAGCTCTAGTTGCATTTTTTTAATCGTCTGATAGAAGAATCAGCTGAACATTTTCAGTCAGTATGATGTAAGTAAATCATTTGTCTTGTCTCCTCAGCCAGACCCTGATTCCATGTATGAAAACATCTCAGCTCCATCAACAGAGCAGGGTGACAATCACTACATGAGACTCCACTTCTCTCAGAACCACACAGAAGATCTCTACTCCACCATCCATCAAGCGGCTTCCGACTGAACTGAAGTTAGCTGAAACTGTATTTTGCAATTACAGCCTGACCGATATATCAGTCGATATTAACCCATCATAGACATATCTGGGATATATTGATATCCACCTATATGTTATCCACAATGTCCATTACAAATCTTTTTTCATAACATAATGCAGAATTAAAGGCCTGGTGTAATTCATGATTAACTGTAGTTTATTGTGACGGTGCACTCATGTCTAAAGTTGATAGTTAAACTGTAAAATATCCTGCCCTCATCTTCATTGCATATCTTTGTCACAAGTGTTTGATATCCAAACTTTAAATGAAGACAGCACAACATGCAACACTGTGTGAGAATAGAGAATATTTTTTTTAAGGATAGATTCCATATTATACAAGCAAAAAGGCCATAGATCAGATTATTTGACGATTGAAAGCCCCACGACTGGCAAGTGAATCAGTGTATCAATTATAGATAAATGAGCCATTTCATTAGCTATAAAATCGTAGAATTTCTAAAGGTTAAGTCGTTGGTGAATGTTCCACTGATGTGTACTTACTAATCTTTTAGTCAACAACACATATTACAAGCCAGAATTAAAAAATGATTGAAAGAAGTTATACTGAGTAGTTTTAGCTACATTCAAGAAAATAAGAAAAAATACATGCTGCTGTCTTAATACAAATGTTGGAGTGTTTAATGATGATGTGGCTCTTTGCAAACAAGGATAACCAATAATATTTTTATTTTTAAAAAAAGTTCATAACCTGAACATTATGCACCTCTGAGGGTAAAGAGGCTAAGATGTAGCAGGCAAAGATGGATGACTTGTTATTAATAGCTCTAGCCTTGGTTGAATTTATAGGCTGTAATCTCATTATCTGCCGATAACCGATAATGTAATTTTCTTCATCATCGGGCCAATAACTTCTCCATCTGATATATATCGTGTATCCCTAGAAACTTTCCTTCCTGACATCCCAGACTTTACTTTCCATCCATCTAATCTCCAGCACCTTTTCAGTCCACTACATGCTAATGTGGACCACAAGTGTCCCAAACGTACTGAGACTCACAAGCAGAGGCAGGCCAACTAACATGAGCTCTTCAGGGCACATCTTCAAATAGGAGGTGTGATGACGTGTCTGTGTGAAGGATGCAAGTGGACTAGCAGCTGAAGAGCTACAAGTGAGTAGAATGCAACATGTAACACTGCGTGAAAACTCCTAAATTGTTTAGAAAAAAGACTGATCTTTTTTTAAAGCAAAGAGGCCACAGATCAGATTCTTCGACGACCTTTTCACTGTTGAGATTAGACAGTTTGAATCAGTGGCATTCAACACTGAAATCAAAGAATTTATGAAGACTGTGTTAGTGATGAAATGTTGTGTTGAACTGTCTCTCCATTCTGTCAGAACACACGGCAGGTTTTATATAGGAAGAAAATCCACTGAGCTGTTGGAGCCAAATAAGAGAAAATTAAAGACAAAAAATCTGCTGCTTCTGAATGGGAATGTGTGTTTAAGTGTGCATTTTATGATGATGTGGATCTTAAAAGCCATATTTCTTTTTCCTCTCAGTGCTGGGCCAGAGGTGATGTAAAGCACAGATAACTTTGACAGAAAGACTCACCGCAGCACTTTGTGACTGTTTGGAGTGTTCTTTAAGGCCGGCACACACCGGCTAAAACGTCGGACGTCTGAAGCGCTAGGAGAGAGTCGGACGAGTTCGGGAGCTGCTCTGTTCGGTGTGTTCAGCTGTGTCGGAGGCGCGCGGAAGCACGTGGACGGCGTCTGATCCGACTGAACATGCAAAGTCGGCCGTCTGAGGCTGGACGCCGTCGGATACTCTGATTGGTTGTTAGCTAGCTGTTCAGTGACCTTTCTGTTTGGCGGTGTGCCAGCGAATCAGCGCGGCGTGTGGGAGGGGCGGAAGTGACGATGATAAACAAACCACATAAACAGAGACGGCACAGAGTTACAAACAACACTTCGCCGTTCGTTATCTTTGGAAGCCATGGCTGTGTGGACCGAGGACTTTGAGGAGCAGCTGACTGTCCTGGTGGAAGAGAGACCACCGTAATACGACATCACGCAAGTAATGCTGCGCTAACACTGTGTGTTCTTTGTTTTGATAAGCTACGGTCCGCACTCCGTTCTGTCATTTCCTGTTTTTATGTTTTGGGTGACTGGCACGAGACTAGTGCCACCCGATGTTTAGGAGGCTTAGTGCATTTCGCACAGGCGCAGAACGTATACGCTGCTGTGTAGCCGGGGCGGTGTGTTTCAGTGCAACTTTTCTGCCGAACGGGTCAGACAGGAGGCGACGAAGTGGTCAGATAAGGAAGTCGGATAAGGAAGTCGGCCGTGGGCGCTGTGTGGGGGCCTTAAGGTCTAAAATACTTTCTCTCAGTTTCATTCTTCAGTGACACAAACCAACTCCAGACAGCTTCACTTCTCTCTGCTCTCACTCTGCCAACTTTATAAAAAACATTTTGACGAAACTATAACACAGTTCACTCCGGCTGCACGCTGCTGATTTAACAAAGAGAAAAAGGTTATAATGGTGATAAAATACAGATGGACTCAATACCCTCAAGTAATGATATCAAATAACTACTGCTGTACATAGATTTTTCATTAGATGTCTCTTTTGTACTGAGAATGATAATAAGGAAGTGACGTTCTGTCTGCAGAGCTGTGTGTGTTCGCCGCTCTCACACTAAGCAGAAGTTCATTCTGTCTGTGTAAGACGACTGCTGCTGATTTTCATTTGATGTTCATTCAGTCAACTTTCTGATGAGAAGCTGAAGACTACAACAGCCATGTTGTTTGCAGAAGCTGGATGTGTGTTTATTGGTTTCATTCTGAGTTTGTCAGGTAGGAAAATTTGTTTTTATTTCTTATACAACTATATTTATATATTATATTACATTTATTGTAGAATTTAGAGTAAACTATGAAGAAAAGATTTTATGTTAGCTGGCAGGATTTTCTCTAATTCTTCTTGTAATGAGCTTTTTTATGCATTACAGATGAAAGTATGATCCTTTACAATATCATAATATTATCACTGACTTATTATAGAGAATATGAAGTCATACAAGACTTATAAATGTGTCCAGATATCTGATGATTGAATCTTCTGTCAAAGGGGTTCAGGGACGAACAAACAGCATCTGTGCTTTAAAAGGTTCATCAGTGGATCTGCCCTGCTCAGCTGAACATCCCACTACAACCATGAAATGGTACAAAGTACAACCGATTGGATCTACATTTGTTCTGAAGAACCTCCCTGCAGATGACAGTCATGTTAAGTACAACATGTCGGAAGAGAGTAACTTCAGTCTAACAATCAAAGATCTGACAGAGAGAGATGAAAAGCTTTACTGCTGCAGCAGCAAAGAGAATGCAGGAAAACCCAGAGAGAGTGAGCAAGACATAATTGAGCTCCGTGTTACAGGTACGGTGACTGTCAGTAATGAATTACTTTTAGTCTGACATAAATATATGAATTCTAACTTTTCTTCCTCATCACCTCAGACCTGCAGGTGAAGGTGCTTCCCTCCACAGAGGGACACACAGTAACACTGATGTGCAGCACCAGCTGTCCTCTGACTGAAAACCCTGCAGCCTACATCTGGTACAAGAACAGAGAGTTTCTCTATGAGGACTGGTCTCCCTGGTACCAACAGCTGGTCAGCAGTGAGGAAGCAGTCAGATACTCCTGTGCTATCAAAGGCTACGAGGATCTCAGAGCCCCTGAAGTCTCAGTGGGTGAGTGACAACCATTCACTCCTTATCATGATAAAAACCTTTATTGATCATGCACTGGAGCCTTGAATTATAAACCTTTTGAAGCACTGTGACTGTGAACACTAGCCAAAATAATGTCTCACATTTCTCTTTGTCCAGATTCTGTCACATCAGCCTGCTTCAGTGTGACCTACGCTAAAGGGAGAATGTGTTCTTATAAGCAGACATCAGAGGATGAGCCCTGCTCCATCACTTATCCAACAGGTGGGGTTTCTGCAAATATTTACAAATTGCTCAACCTCAAACATCAAATCCTTTTAATTAACTGATTAATTTAAGTATACACTGTATCATGCTACAATAACTGATGAATATATATTTATTATCTCCTAACAGAAGTACATGTTCAAAGGATTCCTCTATTGACTCATGTCAGACTGACCTGTCACACCAGCTGTCCTCTCACTGACTCCCAAACTGCCTACAGGTGGTACAGAGGTGGAGAACGATACTTTGAGAATCAGCAATATTTAACTGCTCGCTTCAATGTTGAAAGTTTCTCCTGCGCTGTAAATGGCTTCAAGGACCTGATGTCTGCTGAAGTCTGTGAGTAGGAGCCACTGACATGCTGTGTAGTGTGTTTTAACATTGAGCTCACAAATCTAAACAGATCTAAGCAGCAAGAAATATGAAAACAATATGATGACAACTTCTGGCCACTAGATGTCCCTGTTGAGTTAAAAAAAACTCTCAGGGACATTCTCAGTCTCGAGACACACTGAGAAATGACATTCAAGCTAAAAAACTACTGTTTCTCTGTGTTATCTTTATTTCAGGTACTAAGGATAAGAACTGTTGGAGTGTGAATTATGTCAGCAGGAGAATCTGTGCCCTGGAAGACTCCTCAGTGAACATTTCAAGTAAATACTCACACCCTGACAACCAGCCACCGAAGGATAAGTTATGGTATAAGATAAAGAGCAGTGGGATGAAAGAAGCTGAGGAGCTGATTGAGGCTGCAGGCCGTGTGGAGCATCATGACATCATGGAGAACCTCCACATCCTGAGAATCAATCACCTGAAGAAGAATGACTCAGCAGAATACAAATTCAGCCTCCAACGACAAAATGGGGAATGGAACGAGTCTGACTTTCCTGGAGTCACTTTGGTTGTCACAGGTAAATCAGCTTTACTCACAAATGCTGAACTTTTCAGGAGCCTGCTTCCAGCATTTTAAAGGTCCAGTGTGAAGAGTTTAGAAGGATTCTGATTGATCTAATGGCAGGAATGAAACTCACGATTCATAAATACTGTATATTATAAGTGTATAATCACCTGTATTCAAGAATTGTTTTGTTCTCGTTACCTTAAAGTTAAACTTGTATATCTACAGAGTGAGCGGGTCCTCTTCCACCACTTTTTTCTACAGTATCCCAGAGTTGAACAAGGAAACACTGGCTCCAGAGAGTCTTTCAAGTTTTTAGCAGCCATCAGAAGGGGAGGGTGAGGCCCAAGGTATTTTGTTGATTGCAATTTGCAAACTCACCACTAGATGTCACTAAATCCTACACACTGGACCTTTGAGGCTGGTTGACGCTTCATGGAGCAAAGTAAAGCGTCCTCCTAGTGGCAAATGTAAAATAGATCTAGGGAGATGTTCTATCACAGTAAGCCAAAGTGAATGGATCTAGTGAGACGTTACTATAGTCAGCTTTTTTGCTCGAAAGCTAAAGCCTCAATTAGTATGAATTGAGTCCTCCGTGTGCAAGAACAGAAAAGTTTATGAATCACTTTTAGAACAATAAATAAAAAAAAACAGGGTTTTTTAGGGCACTGAAAAATTAGCTATTACATAAACACGTAAAAGGACTTTATTATGTTTGATTACATTTCCTGACATGTTAAACCATCTTTCAGGTCTTAAAGTGACGTTCACTCCTTCTGCAGTGGTGACAGAGGGTCAGAGAGTCACACTGACCTGCAGCACCAGCTGTCCTCTCAACACAAACTACACCTGGACCTTCAACAGTCGACCTCTGAACCTGCCAGAGCACCAAAACAAACAGCTGGTTCTGGATCCAGTTGGCAGTCATCATGCAGGAAACTACTCCTGTGCTGTCAAAACACACAACATCATCCGCTCCCGTGTAAAGACTCTCACTGTCCTCAGTAAAAGAGGAACATGGACTCCAGCATCAGCTGCAGGAGTCGGTGCTCCTCTCCTCCTTATTATACCTCTCTCTGTCTTCTTATGGATTAGGTAAGAAACACTGTACTCTGTTGTCGACCAATGACATTCACACACTAACCTTGGATCAAAGATTCATTAATGTATTCACTTCTCTCACTATCCAGAGTAAAGAGGATATTCAGCCAGTCCCCTCAGAGTGAAACCTCAGACAACTTGGAGCAGGTAAAGAAAAATAATGTGAATAATTCTTCCATGAACTTTGTCAAAAGAAGGTGAAAAATCTGCAATTTAATATTTTCTTTGCACAGCATTGATTAGCAAAAAAGTTTGTATTTAAATGAAAGGACAAGTCTTGGGGGTAAAACTCTAAATGGGTGAAAACTTTTTCAAGACACAAAATATACCTGAAAATGCTTCAGAAAACCTTCATCAATTGAGTTCTAATTGCATTTTATAATCGTCCGATAGGAGAATCAGCCAAATATAGTGTGATGTGAAGTAAGATTATTTGTCTTGTCTCCTCAGCCAGACCCTGATCCCATGTATGAAAACATCTCAGCTCCATCAACAAAGCAGGATGACAATCACTACATGAGACTCCACTTCTCTCAGAACCACACAGAAGATCTCTACTCCACCATCCATCAAGCGGCTTCCGACTGAACTCTAAGTTAGCTGAAACTGTATTTTGCAACTACAGCCTGACCAATATATCGGTCGATATTAACATAGACAGATCTGGGATATATTGATATCCAGCTATATGTATGTTCTCCAAAATGTCCACTATGAATCTTTATCCATAATATAATGCAGAATTAATAATGCAGAACACAACACACGCCAGAATTTAAAATGATGGTGAAAAAAGTC
The DNA here is from genome assembly GCA_039737535.1 of Lagodon rhomboides. Taxonomy (NCBI): domain Eukaryota; kingdom Metazoa; phylum Chordata; class Actinopteri; order Spariformes; family Sparidae; genus Lagodon; species Lagodon rhomboides. The sequence continues at coordinate 31,107,915 of CM077786.1, forward strand.
AAATAAGCCAAATAAGAGAAAATTAAAGACAAAAAATCTGCTGCTTCTTAATGGGAATGTGTGTTTAAGTGTGCATTTTATGATGATGTGGATCTTAAAAGCCATATTTCTTTTTACCCTCAGTGCTGGGCCATAGGTGATGTAAAGCACAGATAACTTTGACAGAAAGACTCATCACACACTTTCTGACCGTTTCCAGTGCTCTTAATGTTCTTTGTCAAATTGTTTGTCCTGTCAAAATACCTGATGATCTGCAAGTAATGAAGTAAACAAAAGATCATAGTCTTTAGGGCTGCTCGATTATGGAAAAAATCATAATCACGATTATTTTGGTCAATATTGAAATCACGATTATTTAAACGATTATTTTTGAGTTTGGAAACATGATGCATTTATCAGCATTTCTCTCTCTCTAAAAAAAACAACTTTGTGTTTTATTTTGAAAAGTGACCAGATGTTATGTTGTTGTTTTGCTGCGTGACTTCCTGTCTGCTATGTGCTAAATTCGGCTTCTTGCTACGTCGTGGCTGCGATTCGCCAGAAGGGCTCTGGACTGCCGGAGCTGGGACGCAGCAGACACGCAGCGCAGCGGACCTGGTGGAAGTGAAACCATCAGCTCCGCTGCCGTGGCCGAGCCGTAACGCAGCGGACACGTATCCAGTCAACATGGCCGCGTTGAATGCTTTGGGGGAGGGATTGAATTGCGCATGCGCGTGTCTTTCAGAAACTCTCCAGGCCTACTGTACAAATGCCAAATAAATCGTTTCAACTCGATTATATTAGTTTGGAGATCGTTTGACCCAAAAATCGAAATCACTATTAAAATACGATTAATTGCACAGCCTTAATAGTCTTTTAGTTTCTTTCTTCAGTGATGATGAATTGTCCACCACAAACCAACCACAGACAGCTTCACATCTCTCTGCTCTCACTCTGCCAACTTTAACACTACAGAAACTTTACTCCAGCTGCACACTGCTGAATATCAAATAAAAAAATACATAATTGTGTTAAAATACAGATAGAAACAATACCCTCAAGTAATGATATCAAATAAGTACTGCAGTACATAGATTTTTCTTTAGATGTCTCTTTTGTACTAAAAATGATAATAAGGAAGGAAGTGACGTTCTGGCTGTAGGGCTGTGTGTGTTCGCCGCTCTCACACTAAGCAGAAGTTCATTCTGTCTCTGTAAGACGACTGCTGCTGATTTTAAACATTATTCATATTCTTCGTGTTTTATTAGTTTTAATAAACACAGCAGTTGTTACGAGTTCGTTCAGTCATACAGTCAACTTTCTGATGAGAAGCTGAAGACGACGACAGCCATGTTGTTGGCAGAAGCTGGATGTGTGTTTATGGGTTTCATTCTGTGTTTCTCAGGTAGGAATAATCATTTTTACTCCTTATATAACAATATTTAACTGAAAACTGTAAATAAAATAGATTCAAGTTTTTCAGGAGTGTACAAGTGAAAGTAAGATATAAGACAACAGAAGAATCAATGTTAGCTGGCAGGATTTTCACTAATTCTTCTTGTTATGAGCTTTTTTATGCATTAAAGAATGAAAGTATGATCCTTTACAATATCACAATATTATCACTGACTTATTATAGAGAATATGAAGTGATACAAGACTTATACATGTGTCCAGATATCTGATGTTTTAATCTTCTGTCAAAGGGGTTCAGGGACAAACAAACAGCATCTGTGCTTTAAAAGGTTCATCAGTGGATCTGCCCTGCTCAGCTGAACATCCCACTACAACCATGAAATGGTACACTGTACAACCGATTGGATCTACATTTGTTCTGATGAACCTCCCTGCAGATGACAGTCATGTTAAGTACAACATGTCGGAAGAGAGTAACTTCAGTCTAACAATCAAAGATCTGACAGAGAGAGATGCAAAGCTTTACTGCTGCAGCAGCAAAGAGAATGCAGGAAAACCCAGAGAGAGTGAGCAAGACATAATTGAGCTCCGTGTTACAGGTACGGTGACTGTCAGTAATGAATTACTTTTAGTCTGACATAAATATATGAATTCTAACTTTTCTTCCTCATCACCTCAGACCTGCAGGTGAAGGTGCTTCCCTCCACAGAGGGACACACAGTAACACTGATGTGCAGCACCAGCTGTCCTCTGACTGAAAACCCTGCAGCCTACATCTGGTACAAGAACAGAGAGTTTCTCTATGAGGACTGGTCTCCCTGGTACCAACAGCTGGTCAGCAGTGAGGAAGCAGTCAGATACTCCTGTGCTATCAAAGGCTACGAGGATCTCAGAGCCCCTGAAGTCTCAGTGGGTGAGTGACAACCATTCACTCCTTATCATGATAAAAACCTTTATTGATCATGCACTGGAGCCTTGAATTATAAACCTTTTGAAGCACTGTGACTGCGAACACTAGCCAAAATAATGTCTCACATTTCTCTTTGTCCAGATTCTGTCACATCAGCCTGCTTCAGTGTGACCTACGCTAAAGGGAGAATGTGTTCTTATAAGCAGACATCAGAGGATGAGCCCTGCTCCATCACTTATCCAAAAGGTTAAGTCCTTCCCTCTAATTCATTTAAACTGGTATTTTATCAATAGAGATGATTATATCTAGAGATGTGTCAAAATAGGTCATTACCAGTTACAACTGTGCAACATACAGTCATCAAACTGTACAGGTGTGTAGTTGAGATCAAAATGATGGCTAATGTAATAATGCAGCTTTAATTACTGAGTACTCATGTAAGAATGTAGTAATGAATTCAGAGTAGTCACTGGTTGGAAGGTGAACATGTTGGAAGCTGGTGTGATCCCATCGCTAGATTTCATTTAGACTTTGTTCACACTGTCAATGACCTGCAGAAGACCCTGTTAAAGTTGCCTGAGCACCAGCCCATTTGCCCTCTTTGAGGGACAAAAATGTTTTATTTTTACTGGCTGCATAAATAGTCACCAATTTCTAAAGTCTGACCAAATTAAATCGCCCTATCATCCAAACTTTTATTACTTTTGATAGACAATGCTTTGCAGGACAAGAAATGGGGCCGTCCAGAAGGATAAATAAAATATAAAGAAATGTGATGTCTTATGCTCCCTGTTATGTGACACTGCAGCATCCAAATGTTGTGTTTTATCATTTCATGAATTACTGTCTTCTTCATCACATGAACCAATCTTAACTAACTAACTGGCTCACATACTGTGCAGGCAGCAGAGTTAGAGTTGTGTTTTTTTTTTCAGGTTAGAGCAAAACAACCTCAAAATGTCTGTGCATGTTGCTGCATACTGTCATGTCTTTGCTTTCTTTTTTATCTAGTTTTTACTTTGTTGATGGTATAATAACTACAGTTCATCATGTTCTGTCTTTTTAACTCATCAGGCTGTGAGGGTTTATTTCATAATGTATGTAATCAACTTGTCACAACTGTAATTTATATAACTGACATGGAACAAGTAGATTAATGAGAAACTTATTTCATTATCTCCCAACAGAAGTGCACGTTCAAAACACTCCTGCAGCTGCACCATTCCATGTCAGACTGACCTGTAGCACCAGCTGTCCTCAGACTGATCTTCAGACTGCCTTTGAATTGTACAAGAGCAGTGACCTCAGGGGGACAGAGTGAGCTAATAAAGGATGTAGTTCCCATCTCATCTCCTGAAAGCTTCTCCTGTGCTGTGAAAGGCCTCAAGGATCTACACTCTGCTGCAGTCTGTGAGTATAAACCAACTATGGTCTGTTGTAATTTATTGAATTGGACATTTGAGTCATCTGTCTGCAAAAAGCAGGCGTTAAAATCTAGATATCAACTCTGAAGGAGAGAACCTCATGACATTTTCTCAAGAGCACTTCCTGAGGGGGGCACCCTAATTATTTCTGTAACTCTACAGTGCTACATTACTTACTGCCATCACTGGTTAATGCAGGGCCCCGGAAGGTGCCGCTCACCCTTGCTGCTAATCTGGCCCGGTGGCCACTAGCAGTATTGCAAATCTAATCTATGAGTTAATGTTAGTTGGTCAGGCACACAATGACAGACTTCAGATTCCCCAACATGTGCTTCTGGATCTACCTGCATCATGTGCTACGACTGAAGGCTATGAGTGGAACAAGTGCTTTTATTGTGGGGTATTAATATTACTGAAATTACATAGTTGTGTTTTCAGAAATATATTATATGGTTGGATCATGTTCCCCCCCGTCCCTCCTGGGATTAATGCCAAACAGAGTCTTACTACAGTGTAATACAGTTGCTATGCACTTAATACCAGCTGTGAGAAGTCAGACATGTAATCTTAATCTGATTTTCATTTCTAGGCTGTAGTTGTAGCATTAATATCTTGTTAAATGTCTGTCAATCAATGTTACCTCTTCCACAATTGACAAAAAAACCCACTAACACCCACGAACATCTTTTTTGGACTTGTGGAAAAGTGTACCAAGGGCAGGTATTATCAGGTCAAGGTATTTATTGGCTCCCGTTTCAGTTGACTCAGATGTAAACATGACCCCTGTGACGATGCTATGACGCTATGATATGATGGATGGATTAAAAAAAAGTTTCCATTCATCTCCATTCGAGCAGCACTCGAACATTTTTCAGTCAACGGTGAGTTTGGAAGAGAGACTGAATTCAAAAGATATGTTACAGGGATTGAGAGAGAGACTGAGTTGACACATTTCTCTAACTGGTATTTGTCTAGAAGTTCTGTTTTATGACATGCAGCATGATTACACAGTTAAAATGCGCATGAATTTCATTGCAAATTGTAAATACGTAATCATCGTTAGATCACAAAGACTTTGTTCATTTTTCTAAAAGGATGATGAAAATTAATGGCTGCAGGAACCTCCGAAGAAACAAGATTTATTCCTCTCAACTTTCACTTGACCCACTAAAAGTGTGAGGCTCTGGTGGTGTCTGTATCAGCAAAGAGCCTCGCTCTCTTCCTGTTTTGTCTTCTTGCATGTTGCCCCGAGCTAATATTATCACACAAGATGTGACGTTGAGACTCGATAAAAATGTAGCAACCAGATGTGTCTCTGTACAGATCCAATCAACCTTATATCATTTTTGTTAGACATGAAATAAAGATAAATATTTGTGTAAAAAAGATTTATAAAACATACAAGTTTGAGACTACCAGGTACGTTTTTCTAAAATGTAAACACATAGATGAACCCACTGACAGACATGAAGAATAATTATATTAATTACAAACATAGCTCATCTTCTTGCTTATGGTCTCGTTTGCTAATATACGTCATATAGTGGCATCAGTATTAAATTGAGACTTTTTCTTAACTGGTAAAAAGGTTCTTGTAGTACATTTAAAGCAAACTGTCTCTTGTCTTTCATCTATTTTTCAGGTGCTGGGGATAAGAACTGTTGGAGTGTGAATTATGTCAGCAGGAGAATCTGTGCTGTGAAAGGCTCCTCAGTGAACATTTCAGCTGAATATTCTCATCCTGACTACCAGCCCCCCGAGTCTAAATCATGGTATAAAATAATCAGAAGTGGTAAGAAGGATACTGAAAAGCCTATTGAAGTTGCAGGTCGTGTTGAGTACCATGAAAACATGAAGAATCATCACATCCTGTCGATTAAAGACCTGACGAGGAATGACTCAGCAGAATACAAGTTCAAGATCCAGACACACGACGGATGGAGACAGTCAGATTTTTCTGGAGTGACGTTGGTTGTCACAGGTAATTCTTTAGGTTAAATACATTATTTTTCTATAGTGAATTATTGATTCCAAACCATGTGATGTACTATCAGCAGTCAGCACACTGAAAGGCAGGTTCAATGCTCCTTTCAATCAATTCAATTAATGTATTTATCAAAATGAATATACTACACTTAGTCTTGTGGCTTTACGGCTTCTTTTAGAAGACACTGACAAATAATCAACTTTATGGTTTAGTTATGAGACCTTGTGAGATTGTATGTCTCTTTCACATTTGCTGATCAAACCATCTTTCAGGTCTTAAAGTGACGTTCACTCCTTCTGCAGTGGTGACAGAGGGGCAGAGAGTCACACTGACCTGCAGCACCAGCTGTCCTCTGAACACAGACTACACCTGGACCTTCAACAGTCAACCTCTGAACCTGTCAGAGAACCAGAACAAACACCTGATTCTAGACCCAGTCAGCAGTCAGCATGAAGGAAGGTACTCCTGTACGGTCAAAACTGGGAAAAGAACCATTGGCTCAAGTGAAAAAACTCTGACTGTCCAAAATATTAAAGGGAAACAAACATCAGCAGCAGCTGCAGGAGTCTGTGCTGCTCTCCTGGTTTTAATACTTCTCGCTGTCTTTTGGTGGATTAGGTGAGCAACACTGGTCTCTGTTTCTAAGCAGTGACACTCACACACTAACATGGTATCACCAATTAATTCTTATATTCACTAATGTCACTAACCAGAAAAAAGAAGACGCCAAGCCAATCTCCTCGGAGTGAAACCTCAAACAACTTGGAGCAGGTAAGGAAAACAATTTGAACAATTCAACAAAGAATTACTCTTTCATCAGAGCCAGAACAGCAGCTCAAACTCACAAATAATGATACAAATGTTCTCTCAATTTCTTATTTCTTAACTAAACACATTTAGTCTGTTGACACATAAACATCTACTGCTGTCCATATAGGCCAATCAGTCTTCTGTATAACATACGTTATTACACTACTTATCCTGTTGTTCATCACAGATATGTTTACTTGCTAACTTTAAAAGCTAGATTTTTTATCTGCACTACTTTTTTGATTAAAAACATTTTTATGAATCCTTGAAGGTACCTAAGAGCTTGCTTTATACAAACAGTGTATCATAAAATAACATAATTTCTCTTGTCTTACAATCAGCTAAACCCTGGTCCTGTGTATGACGAAATCTCAGCTCAACCAACAGAGCAGGACGACCTTCACTACAGCAGGGTCCACTTCCATCAGAAACACACAGATCCTGTCTACAGCACAGTCCAGCCACATCAGGCCCGAGAACAAGAGCACGTCCCCTACGCTGTTGTCCAGTTTAAATCCAACAAAGCCCCTTGAGTGAGCACCTCTTGTTATAACATCGGCTCTCTTGATGGACACAATGTGTAAAAAATGATTAACAGGTTGGGTGGGTTATATGGTGTGTTAGAACTAATGATCACTATTTTGACAAACCTTGTAGGAAATTGCTCTTTAAACACTGAGGTGTTGATATCACATTGACTTCCACGTTGGGATGATCATCAAAAGTAAAATTCAAGGATATTTACGCCCACTGTCACTGAACACATCTCTAATCTGACTTTCATGACAAGTAAGGGTGATAAACTGGGTAACAGCTTGCGTATACTTGCTTACTTCAATGGCGGCCTTCTATTCTAAATGTTATCCTACAAAAGAACTGTGTCAACTGACAAAACTGCTTTTCTATGTTGTAACACGCTTAAGATTAATGCATTATTTTCTTTACTTTCAGGCACCATGGCCAGGCAGTGGATTCCTAGAAGTGCAGAAATGCAACAACACACCTGCCTCTGTGATGTACAGAACTTGGATACTGTTCTGTTCATTTTCTCCGCATCGCATTTGCATTAAGGGACTTCAGTTGATGAGCTTATCTACACAGGCTTACCGTGAATGAGCAGGCAGACATCCGGCATCTCATCCACATTTCAGGGGCACACTTCAGAGCGATGATGGACACCAGCTGCCTGTTTTAGGAAGCCAAACCAGGATCTTTGAGCTGGTCCGATTAACCCCCGGTCCAGTCTGTTAAACCATATAGCTGTGTTTAACACAAGAAGCGGACACTGGTACTTTCAAATACGCAGCAACAACTCTATTTCAAGAAATAGTTTACAATTTCTGTGAAACTTAAGAAAGTTAAAATTCATCAAAGTTACAACAAACAAGTGATGTCACAAGACTCATTCACAATTCAAACACATTCCTAATATTGTATATATCTGAGGGACTATTTGTTGAGTATAATTGTCTGTCATGGAGTATATCACTTCACTGTTGAAAGAAAAGAAAGCAGCCTCCTCACTGCCAGTTGCATTGTCTTATTTTAATTGGCAGACTTAAATATTTTTGTCTCAATTATTGTCGTTATTAGTACTGAAATTAATATAAATCACTGAATATAAAACCAGTTCATCAAAATCAGTTAAATGTAAACGTTAATACTTTTTATTCAGAAAACCCGGTTTTCACTTCTACATGTATTCATTTACAGGGCAGACCTGCTACTTCCAATATGGCGGCGACGTCGACCAACGGTCCACCCACTCAATGCGGCGTCTACATATACACGTTAGCATATAACGTCTCTAACGTCAGTCTATAGTATAGACTACAGTCAGTCTATACCATAGACTGACGTTATATCGACACTACAGTTAGCTCACTTAACTATGCTAACACTAGTTAAGTGAGATAACTTAACTAATGTTAGCATAACGTATAGACTCTATACGTTATGCTAATACTAGTTAAATGAGCTAACTGTAACTTAGCTTCGATAGCACCAGCTAGCATACTTCTTTCACTGGAATATAATGTAATAACGAAATACTCACCCAAAATAAAAGTATGTATGCGATGTAACAGTGTCCATTGTGAAGATGTTGATGTATTTTGGGGGGAAATAATTGCTTCTGCGTCGTCTTTCACCTGCCAATTTTTCCATTTCTTGTTTGCCATGTCGTTTTAGCCTTTCAACAACCCTACATGTCGATGTCGGCATAGCAACTGTTGTCCTGGTTACCGTTGGCGCCCAAAAATGGCCGCCGGAGCTCTAACGTTTTTTTTTGTGTTTTTTTTAACGATGTAAATAACAGATGTATCAATGTATTTCCCGTATATTGCAATCTTTCACAAATGTTTCTGCTGTAAATGTAAGCCACTTTACTCTTTTTATTCTACAAAAAACATTATCGAGCTATAGTTGTAGTAGATCACAAGACCTAATAATGTGTGTTTAAATAAAAATGACTCACCTGTCTCCTGCTTGTGCTCTTAATTGTTTAATGGCCACAGCCTCACTAATTAACATGTAGTCAGACCTAGCTTCAATTAAAAAACAGGCAGCAGTGTAAATGCACTACAACAAAGAACTCAACAATTCATGCATACAAGATTTGGTCCACATTAATATGTTTTTATTACCATAGCAGTATACACTTCAATAATTATTCTGAATACAAAAAAAAATACATAGGAAATTTGTAACCTCTAGTTTATGTTGTGCAAGTAGCAGTGAGACTTTTTATCCTTGTCCTTCCATTAATTGAAAATTCAAGTTTTAATTTCAAGTCCAGTTGGAACAGTGCATGTTAAACATGTGCTCAAGTCACTTTCACATTAGACAAAGAGGATTCAAAAGTGTATACAGCTTGCAAGCAAGTTACCAGCGGGTGTTCAATAAGTTAAATATTGTGTTTAAAGCCAAGACGAATAAATAACTTACAGAGTAAAGGCATGAAAGTGTGTTGTGGAGAAAAGGAAAGGTTAAAGTTTGCGTCCCAGACACATAAGGCAGGTTCATCATCACCGTTATCCAAGCTGTGCTACAGTAGGACTACAGGGTCCTGTTGATGATATGGCCTCATGGGAAATGTCAGTGTATTCAGTGTCTCTGGTGCTACTTTGGTTAAAAAAAAAAGAAAAAGATGAACATGAGTAGGTGGGAATGAGGAGGGATTTTACAGATTGAGATTTATTTATTACTCAATGAGTGATGACTGACTCAATTTGTTTCCAACACGATGGACTGTGGGAGGCTGACAGTTAGCTGACATCATCACAGCCAGTGTGTGACACTTCCAGTTTTATGTGGTTGTGACACTTCCTGCTACACTTCCTTTGTATTCACATACCGAAAGAGTATCTCACTCTCCTCCACTGGTTTACACACAAAGAGTAAACTCACCTCACCATGATAGTGATTAGGTCAGGGTTAAGGTCACATGATGCTACGTAACTTGCCTTCAATAGGCTACGTGAAGTGTCAGTCTTGTTTCACATATTTGCAACCGTGTTCTGGCACCTCAGCTCGAAAAGGATAGTCATTGTGGTCACATCATCCCGAGGATGTTTGAAAGGAAGAGCACACCAACACAGACACTACAGTCTTATATCAGACACATGGCTCGCTAATCGTTGCCCCTCGTCCAGTCGCTCTTGTCCCTGTCACCACTCTTGGGACTGCCCTTTGCTCTCACATTCTCCAACACACCTACTCTCATAGTCCCATCTTCGAAGCCTCTCCTTGTGATTTTTCTTGCACCTTCAATTGTCCAGTAGCAGCTTTGCCAGGGACTGGAGGGTTTCCCTCTTCTGATACAAGTACATCTGGGTTTCCCACATCATGTCCACCAGGACTGAGTCGCTCACCTCATCCAACAACACCTCCTGAGACAACTGGGGACTCAATCTGCACAAAAGACAATAAACACAGTGATTTGCATCGAGTTTCAAAGCCTGAGTGGCAATCAGTAATAACAGGAAAGAAGAACGCCTACCAAATTGTGTTAAACATAGCTTGTTTCCAAACCAGTATAAGTAGTTTAAATAAGTAATTGAACTGGACTGGTAAGAATGATTACTGTTCAGGGTTAAACACTTGTTTTGCCATGTGTCATCTTTCTGTTGACTCTCCATATCTACACAATTTAGACTGATAGTTATCATCCAAACCAATAAAAGTAATGGTTAAAATAAATTATGAAAGTGAGGGCTTCAACAGCTATCTTTGGTCTTTATGTACGTGTCATTGTGGTGTATGTGCTTGACTGACGTGCCTATCTGGTCTGCGTCAGAAACCACAGCACATTGCCTAACTTGTCTCTTTAATGGTTCAAAACACCGCAGCGGAAGTGTGTGAGAAGTTGAGAGAAAACTCAAGTTGGCGAGATGGTGTGAGGTTTAGTCAGAAAGAACGGATGAGGGGGAGGGGTTAAATACAGGTTATGACCGCGAGCAGGATTAGCTGGAAACGAGAACCAAAATACAGCAGAGTCATCGTCAGCTGACCTGTGGTAGATGGTATCGATCATTTCACACCACGCTCTGGCTCTGTCCACTGCACAGCCATCAGAGTCTGTACACTTTACATTCAGAGACATTTGTAGGATTAGAAACAAAAAAGACAGGGCCTGAAATGCTACTGTCACTAATTATTACATCCAGCCACTGATTCAACCAAGGACGAATGTGATCACGAGCAGGTTGTACTCACGCAGTCCACCAGCATCTTTCCGAGCTCCTTGGCGCTCACGATGCTCTTGGCCAGCTCCAGAGGGTTGGAGGGTCGGAAGACATCCACGGAGCTCACCACCACCTGAGGAGGTTTACCTGGAGACACACAGGAGCACGGTGTGGGAACTCAGAGACACTATATACTACTATACTCAAGACACAGTGAAGTGGCTTACCTGTACCGAGAGAGACAACTATGCCCAACTTCTTGGTTTGGTTCCCGTGGCCCTGAGAGGACGGAGGAAGGAGACAAATAAATAATCAAATTAAAAAGTCCATAAGCGTTAGTGACTGAAAATGAACTAATACAAGTAAAAATAGAATGCAGCTGTCAGGTTGGCTACCTCTGCTTTTAAGGCTTTATTGTACTGATGGATTTCCGACATGGCATCTAGCGTCGGGTTATTGGCCAGCAGCCCTCCATCCAGAAAGCGTCCCATTGGTCGGAAGTAGGTGGGCGCAGCGCCGCTTGAGCGGGCAGCCCGCCACACAAGTTGTTCTGGTGCAAAAACATGGATACTACATTTTTAAAACGGCATGAAACAATGATCCTTTGATTCTGGGTGCAGACTTTAGCAGAGAAAGCTTGTTAGCGCTCACGAAGCATTCACTTTCATTCATGCTGAAAAGGCCGAAGGGCTGAAGAATGTGGTTTTTGCTGTCGTGCTATTAAAAGCATGTGTTTTGTATGAAATCACATTCTGGGAAATACTATTATTCGCTTCTGTGCTGAGAGTTAGATGAGAAGACTGATGCTACTCTCGTGTGCACACTGAGTGATGTAGCAATCAGAAGTTAGCAGTCGGCTAACTTAAACTGGCATATAAACTGGAAACAGCTAATTAACATGTAGTATATCATTACAGACATGCCAGTGGTATCAATTTATCATTAAACTCTGCAAGAAAGCGAATAAGAATATTTCCCAAATGTCAAACTATTCCTCTAAACATGGAAATATGGGAATTTGTGGAGCGTTGCTACGTGACATGCTGTGATTGACAAATGAAAATCTTTGTGAATCTGTTTCCTTTAAATACTTCAAGAAACAGTTCACCAAAAAAAAAGAAAATCCAGTCTTGCCCCCGTGCCGATAGAAAGTCCAGTTAAGTTTCATCGTCCACGAAACATGTCTGGAGCTTCACAGCAAAACAGCGTCACAGGGTTGTTTCCTGGACTACGAAACTTCACCCAACTTTCGATCGGCGTGGGGGTGGACCGAAAATAACTTAGATTAAACTGTCTCTCACTCACACACACAGACACACACCTTCGTCTGTCACCTTCCTACGCTTTCTGGGTGGCTCTTCTGTGCTTCCTACTATCAACACATCCTCATCCTCCCATCCTGGAACAACAACACGGCTGGCACTCAGACAACACGCTTGCTCAGGAACATGACAACACACATACTCAGATGTAGGTTTGACGATGTTTTTACTTCTAAGGCTCAATTTCCTGAGAACGTGGCTCTTTTACTGTTGATGTTAATCCCAATCCCAGGATGTAAAGCCACCCAGTGTACCCGGTTTGACTTGACACCACCCAGTGGTAGTATAAATGCACTGCACTACCCCTCCATCACAACATGAGAGCACCTGTGCAAAGAGCCAACGAACATCACTGGCTCCCTTTCCTCAAGTACCTTGCGGGATGGTGAGGGGTTTGAACGTGGCAGTGGTGGCATACGGGGGCTCTCTGTGGACGGAGGGAAGGTCATAGTTCCTGAAGATGTGCAGCTCGCCTGGATGTCTGTCTGCGAGCACACTGGTCACCATCACCCTGAACAGAAACAAATCAATGAGTGGAAGGAGAACAGAAAAGAAAGACTTCTCTTTAAAACCTGAAAATCAGCGATTGCAAATATGAAACAAAAATGTGTTCATGTTTATAATCTGGCAATGGAGACGTTCAACACGAACGGTTACCTGGGGTATCGGACATCTGTCATCTTGGTGTTCTCTCCAAACTCTTTCTTCAGGAAGTCCTCCAGCGGTGCTGATTCATAAGGTCGGGAGCCTCTGAACACTTGCTCCTTCATCCTGAAGTACAGGCAGCGCAGGTACTCCATGGACTTACCTACATTAGAAGAAGCATCAATGTTATTTTTAATGCTACACTATTAAGAAAAAGTGAAAATGAAAGGGTAAATATACACACCATGGATTATAGCGAGGGCCAAAATGCCCCCGGTGCTGGTGCCAGCCACCCAGTCGAAGAGCTCTCTGGTGGGCCGACCGGCCTCTCTCTCCAGAGCGATCAACATCTGGATCAGCACCAGGCCTTTAATACCTCCACCATCCAGACACAGGAGCCGGTCCATCCTGCAGAGAGGAGGAGACGGTTTTGCTGTTTCCAGAACTGCAATTTTCTCAAGTAAAAAATGTGAAAATACTCATTAAAAAGTTTTTAACTCACTTCATCTTGGGTCCATCCACTTCAGACTTGCCTCTGCTCATGGCACCTACTGCAGCCCCCACATACATGATGTCCTCAAACCCTGTCAGCCAGTTACAACAGCTATTGGTATGGGACCAACACATGGCATCAAATTCACACATAACAGGTTCTCACAAAGTAAAAGGGGCTTCTGGGTTTTCTACAAGCCACGAAACTTCTCCTGCGATCACTATCATGACATTATCAGCACAGCCGCTCTCTGCTGCAGGATGTTGGCTAAAAAAAGGGACCAGAGTGATCTGATGTGTCAAACAAACATGAAAACTTGTGGCTCAAGTTTCACAGAAAACTCGGATGTCGTTGGGTCATTAACATGGCATAGGTCACGATTTAAAGGGACATTTCCAATTAAAGACACAGATTTATCCTCTTAACTGTACGAGCTGTTTATCCATCTAGATTGTTTTGGAGTGAGTTGTTTATTTTTGGAAGAAAACGACTGTCGTGATATCTAGAACAAGATGGCACTTGACTTGTGGTGCTCAAAGTGCCAAAAAATACATGATCTGGCTACTTAAGATAATCCACAGACCTTGTTATGAGCAGTTTCATTTAAGATCCTATTATTTTCCGTATCACTGAGCAGAAGGAAGAGCGCATCTTCTCACGGACAAGAGGTTGGCTAATTAAGACAGCAGAGCAAGCTGAGGCTGCAGCTCGGCCGAGGAGGACGCCATTAATGTTTACATCCCACGCTGTAACGAGCACAAGCCTCTTACACATGAGTAGATGCTTCCCTCTAAGTGTAGCTCTATGCAAAGATAATAGTTCCCACGTGAAGCTGCTGACAACAAGGCACGAGCCGAGTGCCGAAACAATCTGGAGGAAAAACTGTCCCTTTACATTCTTTCCACAGTAGTTAAATATTAAACATAATGCATAATACCAAAGGGAGACATTCACATAAAGGCTGTGACAGCACAGTGAAGGGAGGGAAGAAGGACGTCTGGTGGCGTTACCTATGCCTCCGGGCTTGGAGAGGGGGGGTGGGCTGCCAGGGGAGGGTGGGAGGCACCGCTGCACCCCCACATTACACAGCATGTCCAGCAGTATCTTTCTATTAGGACCTTTTAATGTTACACACACACACAAGCAGGCAACATGTTAGACATGCACACACACAGTAATAATAAGTAGAGATAGAAAGAGAGAGAGAGAGAGAGCAAGAACATGAGCGAGCTGTTAGCAATTATCATGCATTTTCAAAATCAATGAATGTATCAATAAAGCGAACTCCTTTCCCGTCACTTCTGCCTCAGAGCATCGAGCGAGTGGTTTCATGAACATCCGGCTCTACGCCCAAACATCAAATATGATTATGCAATAATGTTGTTTTCGAATAGAAACACAAATTCAGGAGTGACAATATTCTGATCTGTCAATTTTCTCAGTTTTTTTTTTTTTATATAGCACCAATTCACAAAGTTTATCTCATGACACTTTTTCTACAGAGCAGATCAAGACCATACATCATTTACAGAGAGCCAACGTAAAATACATCCAGTCACTGATTTCTATCAGCTGCTAGGAACTGCAGAAATATAAGTTATCTCCGGCACAATCATGTGTCGAGGAAGCAACTCAGCTGCTTCTGAATTTCACAACTACAAGGTGACTGTAAATAGACTGTTTCCGCCACCAGCCACACAGCTTAACGTGTTAATTTATTCATTTAGTCTTTAAAGGGATAGTTCGGGTTTTTTGAAGTGGGGTCACATAGAGTACACATCTATTGTCGGTCTGTTCTCTACCGTGATTGCCGGCAAAGGTTTCCATCTCAGACTCAAAACAGGTGATCTGCGAGCGGCGAAATACAGTGTGATGCCGAGTTGCGCTAATGCGTAGGGATACGGAGGTTCTACGGTAGAGAAAATGTAGTGCCAAAAGAACGGGCGGTCTGACGGTGATGTAAAGCGGTGTGAATTTACTCTATACAACGTACTCTTGAACTGATATAGATTTTTTTAGGTGGGCCTTGGGTGAGCTGGAGCGGCTCTCTGCTTCTCCAAACTGAGGCTGCGCTAATCGGCAGCTACGGTACGGAACAGACCGACGATAGATATGTACTTTATATGACCCCAGTTCAAAAAACCGGAACTATCCCTTTAACGGAACATGAAACATGAAGAAAGATAGCAATGACAGCCCGACTGGATCATCAGTCAACTTTCATTTTCCTGACAGATTTCGTGCCCAGTAGGCAAAATGGCTTAGTGTAGATAAAGTGAATCAACCTAAATGCCAATGATGTCATCATTATATAGCCATTAGATTGTGCAATCAGAATTTTCTTCATGAGTCGTTAAAACAAGAATCTTCTTTATTGCCAGTTTAAGAAATTGAAGGGCAGTTTAAACACTGACAAAGGTGTGAGAACACTTTTAATGCAGTACTGCCCTCTATTGTTCTGAAGGTGAACATGAGAGTAGTGGGCTAGAAGAGACTGAAATAACAAGTTTACTGACCAGATAATGAGTTTTATTTTGAACAATTCTTTATCTGTTTCCTTCCTCTATGATCTCTTTCTTATTATCCAATTTGACTCAGTATGGCAGAATAATCTTTCTTTCTGCAAGGAGCTGTAAAACAAGATTTAACATACTGACAGAAGGCAAAGTTTCTAGTTTTGTGACTCTATCGTTACGTACCCAGCCATTTTCATGCAGCAGCTTTACCGTTTACAGGCATTTATGATGTTATTATAACGTTCAAACAGACCAGTTAGGTCATGCAATCGAAGTTCAATCAATCCTTCACAGTTCATTATTTCCCTCCTCACTCTGCCTTTAATTCATCCTCCACTGTACACATCACAGTTTAAAGCTCTCTTTTCCCTCTTTCTTCTCTCTCTCAGTCTCTTACCTTTGCTGGTGCGAGCAGCGATGAGTCCAGGAGTTTCTCCCAGGGAGTTGTGGATCTCCACATCAGCCCCGAACACAATCAGTGCTTTGATCAGGTCCATGTGGTCCATCTAACGAACGGAGAGGCACATTAAGTGGTGCAGTAATATTTTTCAAGAGGTTACAATTGAGCTTTTTCACTTATCCAATGAAATCTGGATGTAGTTACATAAATAGCATAGATGCAAAAGGAGAAAACATTTTTGTCCTGTTGAAACAAGAACATGAAATGTCAACAAGAACTCAAACCAAACCGATTTTAAAACCCTTTTTAATCTTTAAATAAACCATTTATAATCTTTATAACCTTCAGGTGTTTCAAACCCAAATTAGTGCCTGAATGTGTTTTTGTTAAATGCTTGCAAACAAGCTTATAAAAGGTGATTAACTCCTTTCACATGGCCACAGTTTGTCTTTGTGTGTGTGTTTGTTTTCTGGTATGTGTCGTAGCATTAACAGCAGATCATATACCTCATCAGACTGTATCGAGAAGATGCTAAAAACTAGATTTAAAAAGCTATTTTGAATCAGACATATTATTTCTTCTGGAGCTGATGATGGATGTAGCCAAAGACTGACATCTCGCATCTTTCTCATCTCTGTTGAGTCGCACATGCACAGTATGAATCAGACTTCTAAACAAGGATCGCGCAGTGACATAAAGTCCATTGTTACTGTTTAAAAATCTTATTTCAGTCTCTTTTTCAAACTCAACGCCAACTGAATGATGTCCAAGCGCTGCTTTAATAAAGACGGGCGGAAAAGTTGGAAAAGTATTTACGTATTAACGGACTGAGTGATGATTGTACCCTTCCCCAGTGAAGACAAATGCCAGATGTTGGTGGGTGTTAGTGGGGATTTAGCTCAGTGTGAAAGGGGCCTGTGTTGCAACCACACTGCAAAATCATTTCTTGACATCTCCGTCCCTTTTTATGACTATTTTGATCATCAGTAAGAGATCATTGTTCTCATCAAGACAATAAAAGGAAAGGAGAGATGATATCCTGCACGCTGACCTTCATAGCTAAGTGCAGGGCTGTGTTTCCATCCTGGCCCTTCAGGTTGGCGTTCGCCCCGTGGGTCAGCAGCACCATGGCCGCCTCAAAGCGCCCCTTCTTGGTCAGAATGTGGAGGGGGCTCTCGCCGGTCTTACTGAGGTAGTTGACTTCACAGCCGTGTTCCAACAGTATGCGACACATCTGGCGAGAGAGAGGAGACTTTTTTTAAAACATCTGCTTGACATTTCCCCTTAAATGTGAAGCTCGTCTGTATGAAATCCTCGTGACACATTTCTAATTCCTAACGGTCACAAATTCATTGTAACATTAATTCCTCCACTGAGATTCAAACGGCTCATTATGGATATCCAACCACACAAAATGTAATATTCGTCACCTCAGCAGTTTTGGCCCAGTGCAGAGGCGTCCCTCCATACAAAGAGTCCTCAGCCTGGAGCTGGCCTGGGTCGGCTTTGAGGATCTCCTCCACACAGCTGACAGCCAAACACAAAGTAAACGGGGGATATTTACTGTGGATTAACTCATCACTCGCACAGAATCCATGCTGTTCTATTCTGAGAGGCGACAAATCAAACAAGCTCCACAATTTGTCTCAGGTTTGCAATTTCTGAACAGATTTCACTTCTCAAATAAACTGTACCGACTCTTCTGGAAAAGAATTTAGCAACCTCAACAGAAATGATGGTTCAGAGGCACAATATTACTTGTATGAGTTAATGTAGTTGTCCTCGAGGTACTCTCCTGAATTATCAATCATTTTCACTTTCATGTGCCGTCTTATTCCAAGTCAATAAGCCCAGATACTGGAGGCATTCTGCACAAGATTTACTGTATCTGCAGCCAAAAGTCTTTTTGAAAGAGAGGCACAGCAGCAGGGTCACCAGGGAAACCACTACTACAAAACCATATGCTCTTAAGTGTCACTGAAGACAGGAACTGTGGACACTGCATAACTGAGTCCAGAGAAAACTCCGACAGCATCTGAGATGTTTCAGAGAATCTTCACTGATAGCTTTGAGACGAGGCTTTACTCATGGGGGACGAACTAAACTGAACAGAACTTTTAACAGTGCCAGAGATCTTTACTTGATTTGTTTGGGGAGAAGGTTTACTTGGAGAGGGTTTGAAACTGAAGTTAAGTTTGCAACAATCTGAATTCATATCTTTTGTCGTTTATTGTTTAGAATCTATACATTTCCTGAATATTATCTAAACTCGCCTCCACTAACCTGCATAAGCCACCAGGATAAAGTAAAATTACTCTCTTTCTTTAAAGAAACATTTGAAAATGTAAAGGACAGTTGTCAGGGACTTAAACGAACTACTCACCCCTTCTCACTGTACTTCATGGCACTGTGGATGGCGTAGCCGCCGCCGCCGACAACATCACACTTTGCTCCGCCCCCCAACAGAGCTTTGACGGACTCAATGCGTCCAAGGCGGCAGGCGACATGAAGAGGCGTCTCCCCGTCGTTGTTCAGCTCATTCACCCCCGAGCACAACCGCGAACACATGACCTGAAAATGATGGACGGCAGCTTGTTACTGTGCAGATTCTGGACCTGAAATAGTGACCTCCCTACCTTGGGCAAACAATATTTCGAGCACAGACACACGGTGGTCAAAATTTGATCGGACGGAAATGTAACTGTGACTTCACTCCTGCTGAGTCTCACCTGGATGATGGCAGGAGAATCCTGCTTAGCGGCAGAGTGCAGGGGCGTCTCGCCGTTGCGGTCCTTGATGTCGGTGCGAGCCTGGCTTTCCTCCAGCAGCTCCTTCACACACGCCGAGTCGCCTCGCTCACACGCCCGGTGCAACGGTGTTTGACCCGACGCATCCCGGGCGTTGATCTGACTGGAGACAGAAAGATGACCAAACAGGTCGATTTGCAAGGCTTAGCCACCAAAATGAATATTCTGTATACAGTTAGTTTGGATTTACTTCTCTACGTAGAGCATGGAGGTGAAGCTTGGGAGACTTTAGAGTTGCTTTAGATACAACCACTACAGTAGGTAGGAGGTGAAGTATTACTACTATTATGTATTATTCACAGAGCAGAGCAGCTTGTTTCCTCAGGCTGTGAGACTTCTCAATTCGTCCTCAGCACTCCACCATGATTTTTATTTTATTTTATGACTTATATGACCCTAATAAGTCAGAATTTCAACTGCTGACAGGCATTAATAATAACTATATTAACTATATAGAAATAGCCAGTCTTCTCACTAATGGTCTTCTTTGCTTATGTAGCTGATATAGAAAATTAATGAAGGAAAATGTGTAGAGTGGGGCGGCTGTAGCTCAGGAGGTCGAGCAGGTCATCCGGCTCCCCCTAGCTGCATGTCGAAGTGTCCTTGGGCAAGATACTGAACCCCAAACTGCTCCTGATGTGCTGGTCGCCACCTTGCATGGCAGCCACAGCCATCAGTGTGTGAATGTATGAATTACTGTGAGTCGCTTTGGACAGAAGTGTCGGCTAAATGCCGTAAATGTAAATATAGAGTAAATTGACCTGGGAAGGTTTTAAAGCCCTGTTGTTATGAACTAATGATGAATATTTAATACTATTTGTTGCACTGTTTGCATTCAGCCGGCAGCTTCATATCGACTGGCTCACATTTAATGCCTCTGTAGAATAGGTTTACACATTATAATCTTCTTTTCATTCAGCTTTACCCTGAAGCGTTTATCTCAAGCCCCCGAGCCAGAAGCTGAAATGATTAGTCAATTCATCCTTCAGTCGACTGCCAGAAACAATGCTGATAATCAATTGTAAGAATCCTTGTTGATGTCTTTATGCAGAAATGATAAAATATCATTTTGGACTCAAGACCACTGCCACAAACATGAGCATTGTTCAAGCAGGAATCAGAATCAGCACCGTTCCTCTTACCTCTGGACATAGTTGTGTTTGAGACAATCTCTCAGTCCCGTCTCCACAGCGATGTGGGCCGAACTCCAGTCCGGGTGGCTGCGGATGCAGTCCACAATAGGCTGGGTGGTCTCTGCCTTCAGGGGAAGTGTCTCATAGAAGGGGCGCAGCTTGAGGGCATATTGGGGGAACCAGTTCATGGCATCTTCCTCGGACGCCACCTGAAACAGCCTGGTGAGCACAGCGCAGTGATTACGTGGTTGGTCACATTTCACAAGAGCTGTAAAAGGAAAATCTAAATGAGGGCTGAAAATGTTGGAAATGTGGTAACACTGGTACAAAAGACATATTAAATAAATATTACAGGCAGCATTTTCTCCACTGAGGAAGCTAAATCCAGGGATAGTTATATTTTTCACTCCCACTGGTAGGAGACAACCTGCAAATTGGGCAACGATTGATTTAAGCTCATCCAGTTTTATAAGGAGCAAAATGACAGTTTTCAAAACTTTTGTATTAACATCACATCTTAACCAGAAACTAAAGTAGAATAGGCAACACGGTAACAGGATCTTGATTCATATTCCATCAGCACCGTTCATTTTTGACAGTTTGTATTGATTTTGTCTATTCTCTTTCTATCCAACTAAAAATGTAGAAGTACAATCATCCACATCTTAACAATGACCACAAATATACTGTGGACGCACAATCTGAACAACAGCTTTAGAGCCAGCAAATGAGTGGGTGGCTCCGGCTGCAGGCAACATGTTCAGTGGCTTATATTACTCATATTGTAATGATACATATCTGGTTACAAATCTGCAGAGTTTACGTTTAATCTTTGTAACCTTTATATATACGCAATACAAATGCTCTGCAGCTTTGACAATTCTCTGCACACAAGTGGTAAATATTCAGTGTAATGCTGATGATAAGAGTTTGCTTGGATCATAAAAAACATCTTATCTTCATAGTTTATCAGTGCTTTTCAGATCTACGACTGAATGACCCGATACATTCAAGATAAAAGGCTGTGATGTAGTAAAGCTGGTGGTGCATGTCAACAGTTATCTGACTTAAAGGTGGGAGGCTGGAAGTATTGACCAAGTTTGGAATCACAAGCTATCTTATAAACATTCTTGTGGTCATTTCAGCTCACATCTGCACATTTAAATCTAGGTCAGTCGCTTGATTATGACACACATCACATCACACCACCCTCCCTGTCCGCTGCGTGATCAATACTGACCTCAGGGTCATGGTGGGCGTCTCGGGGCACATGAGCAGACAGTCCCATGACTGACACTGGGTGTTTTTGTACAGGACCATCCGTCCCTCCTCCTTCAGCATGACTTTGCCTCCTCCGCCGTAGTCTGACAGCGGCACATCCCTCACCCTGTAGGGGTTGGTGAAGAGGGTTGACACAGAGGACACCGTGTCCAAGAGCCGGCCCAGGAACTGCATGGTCACCTGAGGCAAAACAACAAGAGAGCTTGAGGAAGACTCAGACAATCCTCAGCACAGTCTCTGTCATGTCTGACTGATGTAAACATGCAAAACTGTTCAGCCCTGCCCTCTTTGTCAGCCCAGGGGATTACTTTCAACAGTAATGAATCATTTATTGCATCCCAAGGACAAGGGCTCAGGAGAAGCAACAGGTCCAACACCCCACATGTTACATAATGTGGCTCCTGACAATATGTATTTTGTTGTTATCAGTGGAGCAACGAGCAAAACAATGTTATAGCTAGTTCAGTAGTTCAGCACTAGCTCTGAATAATGAATAAGCAACTCGGGTTAGTGGTCTACTCTCAGCTTTCTATGACACGAGAAGACCTCCTGCTGACGGAGAAAAACAGGGCTGGTCTCTATTCGAGTGATGAACAAGTGGCTCCTTTCAGTTTCTAGTTCTACTGAGTCACTTTGACGTTAACTCACCGACGCTAAAAGCAGAAGCAGCGCACCCTGTCGACAAAAAACCCACTTCGGCTCATGTTTCTGACAGAAACATCACACATATATATCAGCCTGTGCTACAGTGAAGTGGAGCTAATCGCATTAACTCGTGTGAAAGCCGCCTTTCCGCTGTGTGTTGGTCTCTGCTTACCTGCTAGCTTTCCTCCTCTCTGCGCTGGCTGCCTGACTCCTGACAGCGACATCAACAACCGCCGCGCTGCAACCAAACCTGCTGCAAATCCCGACCGACGTGAGCTGGTCCAATCAGAGCTCAAGAATCAGCAGAGCGCCCGTTGAAAGGGGCGGGGCTTAGAACATTAACATACACGCCCTGGTTTCCTTCACATCGGAAAGTCCCACCAGCAGAGAGGGAACCTTTGATGGTCCCGTGACCACAGGCTCTAAATGTAATGAAGGGGAACATTATATTTAAATGTAATAAACATCAGTCAGTTCAGCAACTTGAGAGGAGCTGGCTATCCCTGATAATTCTGATAATTCATCATTTTAAATCAATGAATGTGAAAAAGCACACATGCTCAGAAGTCAGTTTATTGGGATATGATAATAATAATAATAATAATAATAATAATAATAATAATAATAATAATAATAATAATACATTTCATTTATATAGCGCCTTTCAGGGTACCCAAGGACACTTAACAATGACAAGAGACTTAACAATAACTAAACAAAGAATAAATGGATAAACACAATAAATACAATAAGATAAAGAAATAGGAAAGTTGATTGATGGATTTTGGGTGCAGATGTGCATGTGAATGAATGGATATGCAATCAGAGTCACGCATTTTTTAGGGGAACAACAATATTCACACAACACAAAAGAAAAATTAAGATATGTCACAGAATAAAAAAATTAAGTGAAACACTAATATATCCCAACATCACTGACACATTGAGACACAGACAGAAGTGTAGAACTTTCTTTAATATTAAATAATATCAAGATTATACATCGAGCACATTAATAGGACAAACACATTTATATACAACAATGGGATTAAAATATAAATAATATTATAACAGAGTCCCTGAAGTCTCAAAACCTTAGATTTTGTGCAAAGATTCATATTTTCTTCGCACAAGTAATATCGATATTAGTGCTAGAAATGTGTAATTTTTGTCTTTGCATATTCTATAATTCCCAACCCCCAAAATAAACTGAAAAAATAACAATGATCAAGTCGATATAGTTTGTCCAGTGCAGATGAAAATGTAGGCTATGTATCTTCTGTGTGTGTTCGTCTGCAGCTGTGCGTAAAGGGCGCATTGAATTTACCCCGGCGTTTATAATGACGTCACAGCTGTGCCAGGGAAATGTCGTGAATTCACACCTTATTTATTCATTGATGTACTTACAGCTTATAAACTTATGTTCGTTTCATCTTATGCTCGTATTTCTCTTATCTGTCTGGAACTATTTGATCGTGTTATTGCAGCTTCTCTTCCGCCAAATGTGTGTGCGTTTGTGCGCATGCGGGGTCCGCGCTTTGATGTGCGCTCTATGTGACGAACTGTTTTGATCCAAATCCAAATAATGTTAGTGCAGGTTTATAAAAATCCAAGATTTCTGTTATTGGTTTTAACTTTTCAGCTAATACAATGGAAAGAAAAGAGATGGATCCCTCAGTGAGATGTGAACCCGAGATTTCCTTCCTCTCAGCGAGATCCGAATCCCCTCAGAGCTTGAAATCCGAGATTTCTGATCCCGCAGCCAGATATGAATCCTGTGATAGCTCTGAATTGGAGTCGGCTTCCGTCACAGCGAGATGTGAAGCGTTTGACGAGAGAAGTGATGACCTTCATCGTTCTGAGCACAGAGAGGATGAGAATGAGGGGATTTGCTCACCCGAACATAACATCAGTTCAGGGTTTTTACTTCAAGATGTGAAAGACCATTTTGGTGAAGCTGACAGGAACAGCTTGAATGCGAGGATTCTTGATTGGTTGAGTACAGCTTCAGGAGAAATATGTCCGGAAGTAACTCCTGAGAGTGGACTGGTGTCTTCCCCATGTCCTCCAGTGTCTCCAATCAACAACGTGTCAAGCTCTGAGAAATCCGAGTCGTCTCTCGCCACAGCGGGATGTGGACCGTTTGATAGCTCCGAATCCGAGTCGTCTCTCGTCACAGCGGGATGTGAACCGTTTGATAGCCTCGAATCCGAGTCGTCTCTCGTCACAGCGGGATGTGAACCGTTTGATAGCCTCGAATACGAGTCGTCTCTCGTCACAGCGGGATGTGAACCGTTTGGTAGCTCCGAATCCGAGTCGTCTCTCATCACATCGGGATGTGGACCGTTTGGTAGCTCCGAATCCGAGTCGTCTCTCGTCACATCGGGATCTGAACCGTTTGGTAGCTCCGAATCCGAGTCGTCTGTCTCCTCAGTGAGATGTGAATCGCCTCAGAGCTTGAAATCTGCGATATCTTTCTTGGAGGATGAGAATGAGGGGGTTAGCTCACCCGAACAAACCCTTCAGGTGCTGTTTGTAGAGCAGTAGCCCTGACTCACTGGGTTTGTACGGTTTCCTCCGAGTCGCTTCGGTTTCCCCAACATTACATTAGTAAAGTTGAAAAAAATGGCAACCAGGCCATTCAGGCGGTGCATCGTGGGAAGCTGCGATGATTTCAAGAGCCAAACAACTTCTTTTCTTCAAGATGAAGTCCCTGCCTGGAGCCCTTTGCTATTACAAGTCATATACTAATGTAATACCCTGCAAACAGACATGGCTTCCTGTTCCTGTCCAGTTTCATCTCACTGAGTAAACTTTAGAAACACTGGCATGAATGTACCCAGTATTTAAGAGGAGGTACCATGATAAGGGGGTTATATTTGTAATTTTTTAACTTAAATAGAAACATTGCTGTAGTTTCCGAGGTAAATTAAATAAACTTTTATTGAGCTAAGAACATTTATGAGACAAAGCGATTTATGTGATTTAATGCAGAGGTAAAACAAACCAACACGAGCTTCGGTCCAGGCGACGAACAGGGAGGCAACAACACTGTCAAAACAAAAGTGTAATAATTCAGTGTCTTTTTGTTGTGTTTTCTGTTTTATTTTCTTTGTGTCTCTTCTTGCTTTTTTTTTTATAGAATATGCAAAGACAAAAATTACACATTTCAAGCATAATATCGTTATTACTTGTGCGCACAAAATAGGAATCTTTGCACAAAATCTAAGCTTTTGGGACTCTGTTATAATGTTATTTATATTTTAATTCCATTGTTGTATATAAATGTGTTTGTCCTATTAATGTGCTCGATGTATATGTCTTGATATAATTTAATATGAAGGGAAGTTTTACACTTGCTGGTGTAACCTGAGGTATGTGTTGTGTCTCAATATGTCAATGCCCCAAACACCCAGAAGAAATAAGCTAAGTGCCAAAGTCCTGCTCCTTCAGGTCCAAACTTTGAATGGAGAGAGAGGAAAAAGTTTCATCCCATTTGAATTGTGTCATGAATCATCCTTATGATGTCTGTCAAATAAAATGATAGTCAAGAAAAAAATAACATGCAGACTATTATAGGCTACTGGACAGCCTCCTTTTATTGTTCTCTTCCATGAATATATATTGCCTTATAAATCAATGTGACAGCTTCAAAATCCTCACAATTTCCCACTTCCTGCAGATGACAAAAGAAAGAGTATGTGGCTCCTGCCTTTTTGTCGGCAGGACACTGGGGGCTTCAGCTTGTGGAAGCACATAAATGATGCATGTTATAATAAACATAAAAATTGCAGCTGTATGATCCATTTCATGCAAAGCTATAGATTATGGCGACAACTTGTGGGTGGAAATTAAGTTAAGTTGATGTTCACAAACTTGAAGGTTTTCAAAATTATGGAATTAGATTTGTGCCAAAAGTAACAAACAAAACTTTTTAAATTGCAAACAAAAATAGGAATTTGAGAGAACGTAAAACTAATTTCAAAAATAAAACTTATAACTTGCAATCAAATAATTTGTCAAATACTGTAAAGTATTGGTCTTTTACTCTTCTAATAACGCATTATTTTATTTACGGTTCCCTTTGCTTCTCTCTCCGCTCAGACTTTTGCGCTGACTCTCAGCTTTGCGGTCTCGCTGCAGCTCTTTCTCGTTTGCGCTCCCTGATTTTTTGTTTGCAGTTTTGGCACAAATGTCTCGGGTGGGCGGGCTTTTTCAGCAGAGCGTCCCCATTGGCTAATTAGTTTTTGACTGACACAGCTCGACGTCCGCAGTATACGGTATGCAAGTTTCCCAGAATGCATTTCGCTGCAGCGGTAGAGCTGCTAAAAGCTGTTTTAATTCTCGCTTTAGCGCTGTTAATACATCACTTTCTTAAGTTTTAATATATGTTTATGCGAGAAAGTACCTATTTAGATCCTTAATATGCGATTAGTTTATCCAAATGACGCCTGTTTGTAAATTTGTTCCGACGTTTTCGGAGATGTGAAGAGCCACCTGTGGGACCAGCGCTCCGGGAGGTCTCAGAGACAGCAGCCCATCTCCTGATGTGATGGGCCGGTCAACCTTCGTCGTCATCCCGGGTGTGACGGCGAGCCAGTCATCTTAAATGCAGCTCTTTGAAGATTAACCGCTGGCTTGTTAAACTATTTTGGTTAGATAAATATTGGTATCATGAAGGAAATCTAACGATGTGGTTAGACCGGCCCATCACATCAGGAGACGGGCTGCTGTCTCTGAGACCTCCCGGAGCGCTGGTCCCACAGGTGGCTCTTCACATCTCCGAAAACGTCGGAACAAATTTACAAACAGGCGTCATTTGGATAAACTAATCGCATATTAAGGATCTAAATAGGTACTTTCTCGCATAAACATATATTAAAACTTAAGAAAGTGATGTATTAACAGCGCTAAAGCGAGAATTAAAACAGCTTTTAGCAGCTCTATCGCTGCAGCGAAATGCATTCTGGGAAACTTGAATACCTTATACCAGAGCCCGTCTTCCTATTAGACAATAGGCGCGTTTGTGATCAAGCATGCGCATGCATTTGCCTCGCATCACCGTGCATTCTGGGATTAAAAACGTCAGAAATGCTGGCGACAACTTCCCTTTGCGACATGTCACATGACTTTAAAATCTCGCGGAATCTCCAGGTTACCTCCTTCCGTTTGCTTTTCTGTGCAGATGGTCTCAAATAAGTGCGGACATAAGACACTCCCCTCAACGTTGCCCCAGTTGGTTAGAATTATCACGTGGAATTTCCCACGTGAGAAATTAAATACCTCCTTCCAAAGAGGCGTTCTCTCTCCCAAACTATGCTTAAAAAAATTACACGACTTCGTGAACTTTCACTTCGTCACCCAATTTGTTATGAGGGAAAGGGGCTTCAGACTGTTTTCAATGAAACTACAGCTGGCAAACAAAATCCCTTGGTTGACTTCCATTGTGATTATTTATCTATCTACACACCATTCGGTAATGTCTCTGACGTCAGTGTAGTGGGTTGGCCATATTCTTTGTGCAAGGTCCGTGAAGTGCACCTGTGTCCGACTTGAGGTGGTGGGAACTTGACGTGTTTATGACGAGTTCCGGCGGATGCTCTCAAGTCTCGTGCATGCATATGCGCAAATGCATGCGATCACGAACGCAGCCATTCTCTGCTTATACTGCGGACGTCGAGCTGTGTCAGTCAAAAACTAATTAGCCAATGGGGACGCTCTGCTGAAAAAGCCCGCCTACCCGAGACATTTGTGCCAAAACTGCAAACAAAAAATCAGGGAGCGCAAACGAGAAAGAGCTGCAGCGAGACCGCAAAGCTGAGAGTCAGCGCAAAAGTCTGAGCGGAGAGAGAGAAGCAAAGGGAACCGTAAACAAAATAATGCGTAATTAGAAGAGTAAAAGACCAATACTTTACAGTATTTGACAAATTATTTGATTGCAAGTTATAAGTTTTATTTTTGAAATTAGTTTTACGTTCTCTCAAATTCCTATTTTTGTTTGCAATTTAAAAAGTTTTGTTTGTTACTTTTGGCACAAATCTAATTCCATACAAAATGAGCTTAACGTGTTCACACAACAAAAGACAGACATGATTTGCTTAAAACTATTCTCTGACAGAAAATGACCCAGAGGATGGAATAACTTTTTTATTTCGTTTACATTGATTTTAAATCAAAGTGGGCCTTCATGTATACAGTATCAGTGGTGGAAAGTATATATTTTATATATTTTTTGTTTTTTTTACGCTACTTAAAAAACGCAGTTTATCCGTTCGGCTGTATTTCTCCATCCTGCTCTGGCCCCGCCTCTCTGTCACTCACGCGTCTCACACACACAAGCCCCGCCCCTCCGTGCACGCCGCGTGCGTCTCCATGGAAACGACATCATCCATTGAAATAATCACGTGGAAGCTTGATGTTTGGTTGCAGACGGACGGCGGTAGTCACGAGTTAGCGAAAGGTTCGTACCTCTCTCTTTTTGTGGCTGTGGTGAAAAACAGAGAAGGGTTAGCCATGTTAGAAAGGGTGTAGCCAGTTGTTGTTTTTTTGTTTTTGTAGCCAGTGTGATTTTTTTCTATATTTCCCAGAGTTGTGAATGATTTTAAAGGACTTTAGATTGTCAAGAAAACTCTGCTCATCATCTAATTTTAGTTTATTAGGGATCCCCATTAGCTGCAGCAAAACCACGGCTATTCTTCCTGGGGTCCAACAGAATCATTTTTTTTCTGTCTTAAACTTTCCACTTTTTAAATAAGATGTCAGGATATGTTTTTTTTTTTATTATTTTATTGATGGTTCACAGATTCAAAAAGGGTGAAAATCTCCTTGAATCACTTCTGAATGTCTCTGAAGTCCAAAATGTTTCTTGTTGCCAATACATGATAAGACAAGAATGTATACACTCTCTTTATTGTAAGAGCCCCTCCATGAGCTCAGTTTCATGACGTCTGAACCAATTCAAAACTTCATGTATTCAACTGTATAAAATCCCTTTCTTCTTAATTAGTTGCCTTAAATATATGCATTGCAAAAAACTGATGATTCTTGGATAATTATAATAAAATACTTTAAAGTGTATGAGATATTATCAATGAAAATGTGATGCTTGATACTTGATACTGTATTTTAATAAGTGAGGATTCTTGCAAAATCTGAATTTGCCATCTCACCTGGCAGGAGATCGCACCTATGCACTTCCACCACAGCGATGTGTGCATCAGTGTGCTAAATGGATGCATCTACGCAACGGGAGGTCTTGATGGGCGCAGACGACTCAGCACTGCAGAGCGCTGCAGGCCCAGTGTCATTGCGCCCATGCAGGAGATCAAGAGCGGCGCCTGCTGCACAACACTCAACGACAAGGTGGGTGAAGTGAAAGAGCAGCTGGGACTAGTAACAGAGAGATGTGTGGTGCTGACTGGAACATTGCTGATTTGATTTTCTACCTGCTTGGAACAAGAGTTGGAGGGAATCCAGACTTGGTATTAACATCCATCCTGAGTGATCCGATCACAGGTGGACGGCTCAAAACCCATCAGTTCACACCTCGAGTGACCAACTGTGATCCGAACAAACGGAGACAACGTTTTTTATACAAATAAAGGAATATGTATAACATTTGATGAATTACCAAGACGGCCTAAACACTTTTGTTGCAGACAACTTTTTACAGAGTTAAGTTTTGTCTGTGCAATAAGTACAGTGAGACCAAATGTCTGTACCAAATTTGTGCCAACCTGTCTTGTAGACTTCTTCATTTAAACACCATTCATTCAACATTTACTCTCACAGGTCGGTGGATTCGATGGCAGCGAATGTCTGCGCAGCGCTGAGGCCTACCATCCCAGCGCCAACACCTGGCACAGCGACTTCGGCATCGGAGTGATGAACGATCTGCTGTTTGTTGTGGGTGGCTTCATCAGCTTCCCAGTGCGTCGAGTACTATGATGTCATGACTGATGAGTGGTCTGAGGCCAGTAACATGACGATTTCCTGCTGTGTCCTCAGCTGCTGCGTGATGTGCCAACACCCCAACATGGTGTACACTTTCTGAGGCCTGTACTAGACTACAATTTCAATTAGTTGGTAATTTTTTCATGTTTTATTTTGAAATTCTACCCTCATGTGTCACATCTTGCTTTTCAGTTCCTCCTGTGTGTTTTTCCCTCCTAGTGTTTTTCCGTTCCTTCCCTCACCTCCTCACTCCACCTGTTCCTGATCCCCTCTTTAGTGTGTCTGTATATATATAGTCATTGTTTTATATAATCTCGACATAATCTCATACTGGTGGTGGTAGGGCACGACTGCTCCGTGAATGGATCAGAGGTAGAGGTAGTTTGTCCTTTTGGCCATTGTGACTTGTTTTTTGGCTTTCCTTAATTTCTTAATCATTCAGCTTTGTTAATTATTTGCTCGCCTTTTGTTCCCCCAATCCTGCCTCACGTGTGTTGTCTGCATTTGGGTCCTAACCTTGTTTAACCATAAGACATAACACATACTTGATTTTAATGTATCTTAAATGTATTATTTTTAATGTCCTTTAATCTAACTGTGTGCCCCTGTAAAGCACTTTGAGTTGCCTTGTGTCTGAATTGTGCTATGTAAATAAACTTGCCTTGCCTTGAAATGCAACTTGAGTGTTTCTCTTCCAGTGCAGTGGGAAGTCTCTGATTTTAGGATTTTATTTTATTATTTTTGGTTGTGAATGCAGGTGGCATTCACAACATATGTTCTTCTGAGCTTCTGGGATTTACGTACGTTTTTAGGCCGGCTTCCCCTTCTTACAAATTTTGAGCTACAGAAATCATATACTTTTGGAAATAATCAGCTTTTTCTGCAAGATTTTGCCCATTCGTTCTTATGGGGAAATCTTCAAATTTCCCTCTGCTACTACTTCAGCATACTTATCAGCTTTCTGCCTTTTCAGCTTTTTCAAATATTCAGCTTTTAAAAAGAAAAAAATTACAATGGAAGTGTATGGGAAAATCTTCAAATCCTCTTCAAACCCAGCTGAATTTCAACCTCTTCTCCTCCTTCATAGTTTGACCTACAGACATCATTCCGACTTTGAAGAAGTTACATGACTTTGAACTATTCAGCGTGTGTTCAGCTTTTTAAAATCTTTTACGGTTTTGAAATCATCACAGTTTTAGTTTTAAGGATTTTTAGCTCGTCTTCAGATTTTATAATGGGTGTGTATTGCGTGAGCTAGAGTGCGTGACATCATCGCTAGAGTGGAGAGCAGCTGGAAAAACTTGAGAAGAAATTCTCTTCAACTTGGTTTGGATCCCACATCTTTTACTTCACATAGACAATATCTACACAGAAATGTAGGAAATATTGTTGGCTTTCAGCTGATGTTCTTATTTCAGATGTAGGACTTACACTTTTGGCTGTAGAAGCCCAAGAGCGACAAGCAGTCCGGCAACTCCCCCATAGGCCACAATGTTAATTTTGAGCCTAAATTTCTGGGGGAAAGCAGACGGGACCCGTTTTGTCTCTCGCTCTGGCGCCCTCATTTTCCACTTTACAGAAACAAAAAAGACATCACAGAGTTCAGCAATGTCTCCTGATACTCACTGTATAAATATTTTGGCCATAACCATTACACTTTTTTTCAAAACTCGCAGGAGTTTGGGAGGTGCTTTGCTATGTAATTCAAATTTTGCCCATTCATTCTTATGGGGAAATTTTCAACTTTGGTTCTGCTACGGCTTCAGCATACGTTCAGCTAGAGAAACTGTTCAGTTATCAAAATGTTCAGCTTTTTAAGCCCATTATAGTTTTATGCATTTCAGTCAAGTATTTTCCAGTATATTCAGCGGTTTTTCCGAAATCACTTCAGCTGTCAGCATTCACACTGTATTTTCAGCCTTGTACTTTTAAGCCTTCCTGCCTTTTTAGCTGTTGCAATTATTCAGCTTTTAAAAAAATAAATAATTACAATGGAGGTAAATGTGAAAAGATTTTTCTCTACATTTCTCTCTCAATGACACAGTGATTTCCAGCTGGACCCAGGAATTCCACTGGTTGCACGTACGTTGCGGAACGGCTTTGCTACAGTTTTGCTTGTCTGTCTACTCCCACCAGCTCAGCGCAGCACTGCCGGACAGCTGGAGTTGCAAGACCCGTGTACCCGTGATAATTACAGAAACACGTGCATCTGCAAGCTTTACGTGTGTGTGTTATGAGCACAATAACAATCAGACAAAAGGTAAGCGTTCCCAACAGAAGGATTAGAAGAAGTTCTTGGATTTGTCTCCTTTTAAAAATTAACCAGATGTTGTTTCGGTGTCTGACTTCTTGTCTGCTCTGTGCTGAATTCAGCTGAATTGATGCCCCGTGCTCTGGCATCCAGCAGAGAATAGAAGCCTTGCATATCTGCTACGGAAGGGTCCGGACTTGCGGAGCTGCAACGGAGTAGATACGTAACTCAGTGGAGCCAGTGGAAGTACACACTAGAGTGAAGCCCATCTTGGAGATGGACGGATCTGGTCCTCTGTTCTGATTGGTAGACTAATGTTAAGCTCTTTTTACTGAGTTTAACTGTTCAGATGACATTTACATTTCAGTCGCGTCTTTGTCCGTCCCTTTCTTTTTCTCTTCCTCTCCATTTATCTCTCCCTCTCTCTTACACACACTTTGTCATCAGCTATTCTAAATATTCAGCTTCTTTCTGCAAAATCTTGCCCACATTCAGCTGGAAAAACCGTTCCATCAAAATGTTCTGCCGCTCCGCTCTGCAGTGCTGAGTCGTCTATGCCCATCAAGACCCCCCGTTGCGTAGATGCATCCATTTAGCACAGTGATGCACACATTGCTGCGGTGGAAGTGCATAGGTGCGATTTCCTGCCAGGTGAGATCAGATCCAGCCTGCGAACACTGTTCAAACGCTTCCCCCCATCAAAGCCACCGACACACCTGTTGAGGACGGCAGTGCCGTGATAGGCATGAGGGCGCACCTGACTGTTTATCAGGTTGATCCAGCGGTCAGCGTGGATGTCATACGCCTCAATGGCGTTGGATAACCTCTGTGACAGCCTCCGATGGCCAACAGGATGGCGTTAGGCGAGGTGAGGCTGCCTTTGTTTTTCATGATCTCCTCCACCATTTGAATGAAAGCTCTCAGTGTTGCCAGCCAGACCTACACAGAGAATACAAGAGAAAATCTGTGAATTGAACTGCAGTGGCTTCACTTTTCCTACCTGGAAACTCTGCCCTCTTTGTATACAGTCTGTGGTCTAACATGACTTCAAGCTTACAGCTCTTAGTTTGTTTGTAGTGGAGCTACAGGTTTGAAAGCACCCAGGTGATCTTACAGTATTTTTTTGCTGTCAGCTAAATCCAAGCTAAAGCTAATGGCAGAACTTACCATAGACAGGAGTACAAGGAGATGTCCTTTCCTGTCTTCCGGTCTGTAGTTGATCCAGTGAAGGATGGACTCGAACACAGTATTCTCCTTTTTCACATTGAGGTCGTCTCTTTCCAGGATGTGAGTGAGTTCCTGCACAGTGAGTTCTGAAACAACCTCCAAGGATAAACTGGTCGGCCGTGCTCTGCTGCTCAAAGCAGGACTACATTTTGGCGAATTGCCTGATGCTGATGCAGTTCTGTGGACTGAGCTGCTCCCCCAGAAAGTCGCAGCAGGCTCGAACAATGTCCATAATGGCGAACTGATCGGCCATTAGCAGCAGCTCCTGTACTTTGTCACCTATCACACACAGAGAGAGCTGTGATGATCTACATCATGTTAGGAGACAGGCCTTGGATGTTGAAGACCTTTTTGTCTGGGGGTGACCACCATATGAAGACAGCTCTGTGGGTCAGGATGAAAACACGGGAGAGGATTGAAAATAAACAGTATTCAACATATTTCTCTCATCCTCACACTGATTTATAATTATTCAATTGCAAGTGAGGTTTACAGTTTCAGCGCACTGATGTCGTGTCATGTTTTCAGCCCTATTTGCACAGAAATAGTATTACCTGGGGACCTCTAATTGTGGAGCCTGTCTGTGATCTTTATCCCATCCAAATCTGCCATGTCCATAATTTGTAAGGTAAAAAATCCACCACAAATTTCATATCATATTTTGCCAAAGACAACCCTTAATTTATGATCTTACCCCTGATATCAGATTACTGACTCACCAGAAGTACTGGCGGCATTTATAGATATTTAAAGTGGACCTCCAGACGGAGATCAGCGAACACTGAGCCTGGCTGGTGAAAAGCTGTGCCTCGGTCACTCATCTTGAGTTTTAGTTTTAGTTTAGTTTAGTTAGACCTAGGTTTGTTGTCCTTGAGTGTCTCAACAGGTTTGATGAGTGAGGAGAGAAATGATGATTACAAATAACTTTTGAAATATTAAGAATCAGTGTATTTTCATTAAAGTTCAGCCCAACCACAACTATAAAAAGTAAAATAAGTAAACAAATGGTCAGGAAAAAAACAAGTAATCAAATAACCAAGTTACAGTTTTTTGTGTTAATTTTCAGCTTAATTTTCTTTGATATTTATCATAAGAAAAAAATGAAGTGGCACAATGCAGAAACATATTTGTTGGATCTAATTTATTTTAAAAAGTATTAAAGAAAACTAGAAAGACCTAATGGCACAGGGTACATTCTGATGCTGAGCATTTGATTTTTCTTGGCTTTTAAAAAAACAGCTCCAAGGCTCGCTGATAATTTAGTTGTGATGTGATACTAAGGCGCGGACAAGTCGCCAAATGGTCCCCTTGCAGCTGATTCCGCAGATAGCAAGCTAGCAACTGGGGTCTAATGAATGTAACGTTAATCCAACAAGCGCAGTAATTCGCTCACGACCAGTGTCAGATTACATTTGTCTGCAACGCAGTAATGTAACGCATAACTGTTGATAACATCAGTAATCGAATCAAAAATTATCTCGTTACGTGCGTTTCTTTACGGGCCGACCGAAAACACAAATCAAAGTCCCTTTCTATGTGCGCTTACGCAACGCTCGTTTGACCCTATGGTTCGACCTCACTCACGTCACGTCACGTGACATGTAGACGTGACCATAGTCTGGATGTGACTCGAGCAGGAGCAGAAGACGAGCGAAAGATGAATAGAAACATTGCCGTAGTTTCCAAGGTAAATTAATGAAACTTTTATTGAGCCAAGAACATTTAGAGACAAGTGATTTATTGTAAAGTTCTATCTCAATTTCTAGATGGTATATAATTAAAATCTGGCTGTTCCAACATTAACCATGGATAACTTCAATTATATCTTGAATTGATGGGTTATAGAGGAGATGTTTCTAAAAAAAATTGGTTGCCTTCTTTCCTAGGAGGAACACAATTATATCTGAGTTATTACCAACCAAAACCAGTCACAACTACATGGTACTTCGTTGAACTGATGGGTGATAGTGAAGGTTTTATTTAGTATATCAGCTGTTTTTTTCTCTGTAATTACCTACATATTTCTGGTGGTAATCACTCAATAAAACACTATAATTTACCATGTAACTACCAGGTAAATACTTATTAATTGGGGGAGTGTTAATGGAAATACGAATATTTATTGTTATTGTTAAACTGTTTTTGTTAATGTCTTAAGTTCAGGATCTTGTGTGCTTCTATTCATTAATTTCTTATTGTGAAACAGCTTGAAATGTGTCAGGACCCTACAGCTTTCAAAATATTGTTTTCTTACAAGCAATATGCATCTGTTGTTTAAATTCTAACTCTGAAAAACTCTGGTATGACCTTTTGAGGGGGCTTTTTGGGGAAGAATGTGATTTAATAGAGAGAAACAGTCTCAAAGGTCTCACTGTGGTCGGCATACGTGCCTTCTTGCGTAGAGACGTGATCGTTTTCACAGCAAAACTATTACACTCTGTTCTTTGGACAGTCTTGTGTGTTTGTAACATGAAGTTGACCTTATTCTTGTGGTTTTGCCGCTTCAAACTTCCTTTTCAGCAACCTTAAGTAAGAAACTAAAAGCAGACACAATGCTGAGGCTGCATTCTCGGTAGATACACTTCTGGAGCCAATACGGTAAGACATCTCCGGAGACATTTAAGAAAAATGTCCTGACTTTTGGCGAAAGTGCGGTAGTTTTCTTTTGTGATTTAAAATGGTAAATGAATAATATTTTTTTTAAAAAACACCCTTTTTTCCACCTGTTGATCTGTCACATTTTGAAATATCTAACACACCAGGTGGGAATAAATATGTTCTACAGTGATGTGCACGCGTTGCATACATGTTAGAACAACTTCACCATTTATTTGGTTATTGTTGCCCGCCTTGTTTAAAGTCGATACAGACAGGAAGAGACAGTGGTGTACCGCTAGCATGTACGATGAAAAGTTAGTGATGAAAGTTATGCTAACAAAAATGTTTGTACTGAAACATTACACCATATTCTGCAAAAATGAAACAGGTACATAGACATGTCTACGGTTGGGGTTGGAGGGGGATGGGACTCGAGCCCTCTGTGTTTTTAAAAAGATGGCTACGGCCCAGAACAGTGGTGTGTTTGGAAATTAAACTTTTTTTTCTACCTATGTGACACAACAGATTAATAACAACAGCATTAGCACTTCTATCACTGTGAACCCGGGAAGTTGTCCCGTGTTGTTGCAGGGAGGAGTCAACATGGCGCCGCCTGTCATCGAACAGGGATGATGAGCTCGAAGAAGCGCGCGGTTATTCGCATCCTCGTGAGTGTCTTCATCGTTGCCAGGACGACTGAGGGGGCTGACCCGGGCCACGTGACAGATAGCGGGCTGTCCGCGCCGCCGCCGCCGCTGCTGCTGCTGCTGTTGTTGTAGTGGTGGTGTGTGTGTGCGTGTGTGTGTGTCCGCATGTGTGTCTGCCTCTCACACAGTTTGGCTGTGGTCGGCTCGAGCAGACAGCAGTGCCTGACGTCCGGAGAGAGGAAAACACAGACAGGTAGCGTAGTTCGGGCATGAAAGATGGAGCTCTCGGCGGTGGGAGATCGTGTTTTCGCCGCGGAAGCCATACTGAAACGTCGCGTTCGTAAGGTGAGCTACAGCCGTCCCGCGTGTTTTGACTTCCCGCAGATGTTTGGCCGCGGTCAGCGCGGCTCGGCACTGCTCCGGTCCATAGGCTCCGGGCTGTCTTCTTGCGCCCTATGCTATGCTATGGAGGCCTCGCGGCTCGCGGGTGCCGTTTACTTTGCTAGTCAGGGCTAGCTAGAAGCTAACTAGCGAGGCTATCAGTCATGGCTCGTATATCCAGGCATTAGCAGGGTAATAAAAACAGCGACACAAAGAAGGGGCTAGCTGCGGAACAAGGCAGCCCAGGCGAACAGATGAGGGCTGTGCTGTGAAATGGAGGGGCCTGATTTTTCTGCCAGCTAATGGTAGCTAAAGCTACACAGCCACAGTCTTCATTTTACAGCCTGTGGAAGAGGTGTGTGTAGCAGCCACATTACAGGCTGTTGGAGGCTGCTGCTTTTCTTCCACAGCTTGTGAAAGATGGTCACCAAAACATTAGTTCTCGTCTTCTGAGATTGGGAAAGAAGGAGTCTATCAGTCACAGTTGATGAAGGACTTCTGGTACTTTCTCAGTGTTTTCTCAGTGTAGTAAGGCTTGGGGAAAAGACCCCATAAATCATGGTGGGGTACCATCTTAAGTGGCTGGTATACATAGTTTACCAGCAGGCCCAGCAGGCCTCCAGTTACTTCTGAATTTGCCTGCCAGAGTTTCATAGTTGCACCCCTTCTTGTGAGATGTGAGCCTTGCATTTGCATTAAAGCAGGAATATCATATTCAGGTTAAAGATTAGTTCGTCACACAGATGTTGAGCGACTGATCTTCTTCAAAACATCACCTTAACAGCATTATGTAATAATACAAAGCCCAATGTCAAATGTATTTTATGTTATGGAGATTTCATGTCAGTTTAACTCCGAGCACCAGGACGAGCTCACATTAAGATAAGAACAGTGAAGTGCCCGCAATCAAATCACCAACAAGAAGTGCAGTTTCTTCTCTGAAACAAATCAAGTTAAGACATGACATTTTCCAGACTGTTATGGAGCCTGGCGTGGAGTCTGCAGGGCTCAAACATGGTTAAACTAATGAAATGTTTTTTTTTTTGTTTTTGTTCTTTACATGAGTTGCATACAGGATTGTCCCAGTAACTCTCAAATGTAGATTAACATAACACTTAGGACTAAACGGCAAACAATCGGCAAAGTAGTTCCATATAGACATATTTTACAAAATGTCTCTTTTTATGTTGTTGTTATCTGTTTTTGTTAATCCACCATCCGTCTTTTCCTTCCAGGGACGCCTTGAATACTTGGTAAAATGGAAAGGATGGGCAATGAAGTAAGTGCTTCTCTTAACCTTGACTTTAATTGAATTTTACAACCCTCACTGCTTTTTAAGACGAGGCATTTGTCTGTGTTTTTTCACATTTTTTTTATGTCCTGTAATTAGATCGAAAATGTGACCTAATTCCACTTTGTCGCAACATTTGCTTGTGGTAAAAAGTTTTTCTTTTGATGTGTGAATTTAATGTTGCTCCATCTTTATGTAGGCACAGCACTTGGGAGCCAGAGGAGAATATTCTGGACGACAGGCTGATTCTTGGCTTTGAGCAAAAGTGAGTTAAATCCCATGTGGAATGATGAGTGTCTCCACAGTGTGTGCTTGGAGTCAGTCATTGTCTGCTTCACACAGGATTTGGGCCTCTAACTTTTAAATGTTTAAAGTGTGTTCATTTCAGTATTTTTCTCTGTTATTTTACACACATACTTCACGCCCTTACTGTCTTTTTTTAACTCCCATGTATCTCACTGGTGAGTGCTTCTGCTTTTACCTCATCTGTTAGGGTTGTGTCATTCCTCCTCCTCTTCTCTTCCTGATTAAGTCCTTTATGTCTGCTGCCAAGCCACTTAAAAGCCTTGTGCTGCTCACAGAGTAGATGTTTACAGTAAACTAAACTAAAATGGACACCGTAAAACGAACAAAAACTCAAAATGCATCAAATGGAAACTAACAAGGACACGTGAAGACAGAAACTGGCGGCCTTCAAACGAGACTTCAAACGCTCTCTGTGCTCGACTGCTCTACTTTCACACACCCACAGCTTTTCAACAACATCTTCTCTTTTGATTCGTTGTGTTTGCTTTTATCACGGCGCTCTCTTTTTAGACTGTCTTTACTTTTGTGATGTGTATTCTCGTAACTGTCACTTCCTCTTCGTAGGGAACGGGACAGAGAGCTGCATGGGCCGAAGAAACGGGGGCCAAAACCCAAAAACTTTGTCATGAAGGTACAATTTTGGATACTTAATGGTTCAAGTGGTATTTTGTGGACACTTCAACACATCAGCAGCTGAAAAAGACTTAATTGTAGCCATGATTTGTCAATAACTTACCTACAAATGCTCATCCAGCAGCATGATACAGGAAGTCGTAAAGGTCTACGTGTGATTTCTCTTTTTTTTAAGTAAGAATGAGGTCAACCCACTTGAAGCAGATTCTTTTCTTAGCTTGTAACGTGAAATCTTACACATATAGGCCTTATTCTTACAAGCATGACATACACAAGATCTTTCTTTTATGTTCTTCAATAACATGACAACACAAAGCTGACAGAAAACCTCCAAAAAACACTCCACGGAGAAATGTTTTGCAGTAACAACACGAACCGTGGTGATGAAGTTTTCTACAAGTATAAAGCTCTCACAACAAAGACGGTTTCTTAATTCTGCATCATCTCCCTCAGGCTCGCACTCAGAAAGGAAGGCCCAGCAACCGAGCCTTAGCCGCCCGCCAGACTGCATCCGGCTCCTCCTCGTCCACTTCCAGCCGAGCAACTCCTTCCTCATCCGCCTCACCTCATCAGTTAGCATCTTCGTCCTCCTCCTCCTCAACTGTGGCACCCACCCCCAAACTCAATTCCCTGGCAGCCACCCACAAGCTGAAGAAAGACATTCACCGTTGCCACCGGATGTCCAGGCGCCCTCTGCCCCGGTCAGACCCCTTGGCGAACACCTTCCCCACCCCTGGAGGCTTCCCCTCCCGGGTGCACGTATCCCCCTTCTCTGAGACCGTCCGCATCCTCAACCGCAGGGTCAAACCCCGGGAGGTCAAGAGAGGCCGGATCATCCTCAACCTGAAGGTCATCGATAAGCCGGGCCGGGGTGGCACAGCTGCAGGCAGCAGGAATGTTACAGCAGGACGCCAAAACATCCCTTCCCGTAATCGCATCATCGGGAAGAAGGGAGAGGCACCGTACAGACCTTTCCAGCCCCCTCTGAAGATGCTGGGGTTTCCGATGTACGGGAAGCCATTCGGGCTGCAGTGTGGAGGCCCTCTGTCCTTTCACTCCCACCCAGAGTCGTGCTCCAGCACAGGGGCCAGGGACACCCACTCCTCTTCCTCCCAGTACCAGTCACCTCCTTCTCCTTCCAGCTCCAGCGGCTCCGAAGGGAAATCTTCCACCAACGCCTCAGCTGCCCAGTCGCAGCCCTCCACGGGAGCCTCACCTTCCAGCGAGGCTCCAAAGTCCACTAAACCTCACACAGAGACACAGAAGAGCCAGAGCGCCAAGTCACCCGCTCCCGCCCCGTCCTCAGATGCAGACCCCGCGGCGTCAGCGTCCCCCTTCCTCCCCTCCTCACCCTCTTCTTCCTTAGAAGACGAGGGCGGAGGAAGGTTCCCTGGACCGTTCTGTGGCCCCAGACGGAGGCAGGAAAAATCCTCGCCAACGCAGGGCAAAACGCCAGCAGCCTGCCACCCCTTCCTCTGTCGCCCCCGGGGATCAGAGCGCCGCCCCCACCGAAGCCAAAAGGGTGCCCGCAGAGGGAGACCCCGACTGGCACCCCGAAATGGCGCCGAGCTGCAAAGATGTGGTGGTCACGGACGTCACCACCAACCTCGTCACCGTGACCATAAAAGAGTTCCCCTCCCCTGCCTCCTGCCCCGCCTCGCCCTCCGCCAGCCCCGAGGACGCCTCCTCCCCTCCCCCCAGCACCACCACCTCCGATGACCCCTCTCCAGCCAAGCCATAGGAGATCAGATGTTCTGAAGTCGATCGCCATTGATAATAGGAAAGAAATGTCATGCCAGTGTTGCCACGTCAGCCCCCCTCCTACCTTTTCCTTAAAGGTGTGTCCATATTTGTGTAGCAATTAATGAAATGTGATGTACCATAACACCGCCCAGTCAACGAGTAGTAAAGAAAGGAGCATATTTTTGTTTAAAAGAAAAAAAGAATTGTATAAATTTGAAGGGGCAGCTAATACGCCCTCCTTTGTCACTTAAATTGCCATATTTTTGTCCACTTGCACAGCACTGGCTCTTTTGAAGCAGACTTGGATGGAAACACTATTTGTTTTCTTTCGCTTGCATTCAGAAAGGCTGACTTTAGCTCGTTTGGTGTAAAACGTCACCCGTCACCCGCCCGTCTGGTGTGAGTGTTGATCAAGCACACTTGTTGTACGTGAAAGAAACAAATAGTTTTTACATTCAGGCGCTGCTGTGAAGGTCGTTATTGACAGCCTTCAGGTGTTCTGCCAATCTCCTGCCCCCCCCCCTCTTGTCCCATTGAAAGTCCAGCTTGTTAATAATAAATTAGTGATGTGTTTTTGCACGTAACACAGTTGGACTCTCATATATTGCATCAATACAGCGAGGTAAATGCAATGCACTTGACTGCATCGAAAAATGACCTATTTTATGTAGTTCATCAAATTTTTCAAGGCCTTTTCCTCTTGCTCTCTTGAACGCACATGCATATACAGTACATACAGTATGAGTTAGTATTTATATGCACGCACAACCTTAAAAGCTGCAAAAGAATATACAGAAACTGTAGTTTTTAAGTTATTGCTGTCCTTGCCGTCTTTCCCTGCTTGCCTTGTTTTCTCTCACGAACCCACCACCTTCATCGTAACTCTGCGACGTCCACCAAGACTCTAAACTGGCCGGAAGTTAGTTCGGAACTTTTTTTTTTTCTTAACGCCAGATTGGCGCCAAGTAACTTCTCCACTTGTCACGGTATCGAAGGTCCATGAGTTGAACACGCTTCAGGCCGAAGCCACCAACCAAAATGCAGCTAAAAAATAGCAGGTTGTTGAATCTTTGAGCGACTTGGCAGCTGTTCGAAGCCTGTGAAACGTGTTTCCAGGCGGCTTTCACTTGTAAAAAAATCAATGTGGGCTGGTTAAGTTTGCCTGTTTACCTTGAGCTTTGGCAGGTAGAGCAAACTACACCCTGCTTTGTTCCTTTGGATGTTTCTGGTCAGTGTTTAAGCTAACAGTGCTTTACTAGTATGGTCTCATGTTGTAATAGAAGTGGTTCGTGTAGCGTGGTCCAGCCTCCTGCTACCCACAGGGCTAGAGAAATCCAACCCGACCAGGAATGAGGACAAAGATTGGCCTTTTTTCTGTCACTGAATTCACTTGGTATCTCTGGATTCTATCTTTCCTTTAAAGGCGTTATTTTCTAAACTATGTGGACACACAGCTTCAGCATTTCTCTGTACCAGATATTTTCTGTGGTTTCAGTCACAACTGTTTGACAGGTTGTTGTTTTTGTTGTTGTAGTGGTCGACAGCAGCTAACCGCATGCTCACTTGATATCAGATCTCATAAAAATGCATCGTCTTTGGAAGCTCAGCCACCGTCTGTAGCGATGCTGCTTGCAGCGAGAAAACCGTCTTGCATTTCTTTGTTTTTTTTGTTCTTTGCTGTTAAGCTCCATGTTCTGGCTTTACACTTTTGACGTAGTTCCTTCCGCGTGGTTGCACGGTGCCGTCGAGCACATGGAGAGGAACTTTGAGGAATTAGACCCAGGGGTGTGTTGACGTACCAGGCCCGAACATGAAAAACATCTTGCGTTTCTGCTGCGAGAAACCACCTCGAGACAAATTATCTTTGTCTGTGGCTGATGAATTTATCTGCTCTCTGCCTCTGCAGCCACTTTATCAGGTTACAATTGATCAGTTTCTTTTTTTTTTCAGCGTTCCAGCTGCTGGTGTTTGTTGCCGCCCATGCGGCGAGGCCAAAACGTACCACTTAGTACCTGCTGTTTTCTAACAGGAAAGCATGAGATGTTGGCACGGTTGTTTTCTCCAAAAACTTCAGGTGTGCTGTCTTTATATTGGCATCATGTTACAGTCAGGAAG
The DNA here is from genome assembly GCA_039737535.1 of Lagodon rhomboides. Taxonomy (NCBI): domain Eukaryota; kingdom Metazoa; phylum Chordata; class Actinopteri; order Spariformes; family Sparidae; genus Lagodon; species Lagodon rhomboides. Next base: position 31,151,513 of record CM077786.1, read on the forward strand.
CGTGTCGGGTAATCTGAGCGAACTTCTTGATCTCATAAGGTGTGATCTTTGTCTGCGAGCCTCTGCCGAGCTCATTCACCGCAGGTTGCTTTCAGCTAAACTCCTGCAAAGCTTGAAAGTGTTCAATGGTTTTTGACCTTCAAGTAGCCCGAGGTTCTTCAAAAGAAACCTGGCCCTTTATACTCAAACTTTAAATCTTTTTCTGGTGCTGCCCGCTCTTTGTAGACCTTCCCAGACCTTGGCTCTTACTCTGGTGTACCTGTGTGTTACAATATTTAAAAAAAAACAAAAAAAATCTTCCGCATGTGTTGCCTTATAGCTGCTCCGTACAACCCCAGCTGCACTCCAGGCGACGTTTACCTCGTCTTTCTCGGCCTCTTACATGCTTAAAAAAAAAGGAAAACTTTCGTACCAGCTGGGGTTTTGGTGGTAAAGATAAAGATTTAAAGTATCACAAGCTGTAATAACCTCGATGGGTTTCTGATGTCTCATTCTCGATGTCTTCGTTGACGCAGACGAGGAAGATGTCGCCTCCTCTCCTGTCATGTTACTGGATGGTTCTCATTGTTGTCGATGCTGTTTCAATACTCTCATAGGTTACATGTGGAAGGATTTATTCCAAAATGACGCATCCATTATATGAAGAAATGAAATGATCTCGAGCTCAAATTCAGATTGAGGATAGAACTAAACTTTAATCCTCATCGGACAAAGTTAAAACAGACCCAGAAACAGATGAAGGATTATTTTCTTCTCCAAATGGATATATCGTGATGTGGAATAGATTTTTTTTCATCTACTATATCTTTAATATCTTTAAGTGGTGGATAGAAGTGACTCTTGCAGTTGGTAGATGTGTAAGGTATTAGGCTGCTAGGCGATGTTTCCGACAGTTGATAGCAACGTTTTCTCTTCTGTTTTTACTTTTTCTCATATCGGGTAGCACAACTCAACTTTAGTGGCCTATCTTTCAACCAAATAGGGCTCTTGATTTTATTATTTGACTTTTTTAAAGCTTTTTTTTTTCCTTTCCCTTTTGAATTGTTTTACATTTATATGTGATGTAATTTTAAGTGCTAGATTTATGTGGCACTAATTGGAAAACAAAGGAAGGATCCTTGATGAAATGTATGGATAAAGATGCTCAATGAATTTGTGCTTTTTAAGCCTTTTTTTTCCCTTTGTACTGTACTTTATTACCTTTTTTTGAAATATGCATAATAATGTTAATGTGATGCTGTTTTATTTGAATGCCATTTTTTTTAATAGTTCAATATGGGTTTGATCAGAAGGCAAAGTGACTGATTTTTAATGTGTCAAGACTGCAGTTTTGTCCGGTTTAATGCTTATATAACTTATGTACATTGTATTGATGGTAATGACGAGGAGGCGGAGGATAACGATGACATTGTAATGTATCTGAACTTCTGAAGCATGTTTTGCAAACCCTTATTGTACAGATTATGTATTCAGTGTCATGTTACCTGTTACTGTTGTTGCTTTCTGTGTGTTTCTTGTACAAGGCTTTTAATTAAAAGCTCTTTAAAAAGCAGCTTGATCTGTTTTTTTGTTCGTTCTTATACTGGAACCGTGATCAGTGGTTACAATATTTCTTTAATGTGACTGAAATCATTCTGATTAGAGATTCTAACTGTTTACATGGAGACTAAATGCCGTCATCTGATAAGGATAAAGCAACAAAATGCGACTTCCTGGAGAGAGAAATGATTTTTGAGTCTCAACCCAAACATCTGGGGATGAGACTCAACAGTCCACTCTCTCTAGAAAGTTGCATTGTGTGGCTTTAATCATGCACAAAGTGGTTTCCCCTGCTGTGAAGTGTCTAATCTGCCCAAAATTTAACAAGAATAAGAGCGAGAACATCGTCGACCTCGACACTGGCTGGGTCGGAGCTGCTTCAAAGCCCACAGCCTTGAAACTTTTCCGACAGTGTTTGGTTTGGCGATTCTGGCTTTGTTAATCTTTCAGCGCTCGTTTAAAACACCTCATTGTTTCAGGGCGTTCAGAAATCCTTAAATCTTTTAAGATCTCCAACAGAAAAGCTTATCAGCCCGGTTCTGTTTCGCAACCAGCATCGCCTCACGTGAGGCGAACACGCCTGTGTTGCTGGAAAAGCCCCTCGTGTAGCTTTTGTTTGCACAACTTTAAAGATGAACAAATCGATTAAGCTCTAAGCATGTAGTGTTTGAAATTTTAATGCAAGATAAAACTTTTCAGTCACTCACTTGTCAGACAGAATCTCACACGGCTGAGAACCGACCCGGTTTAACACATCTTATCTGTCCAGAGATGACTGGAAACAGGCAGGGAAACGAGCTGAGTGAATAAAAGAAAGTCACTGGTACATTTTTCATCTCAGGGCGGCTTTGAATTTAAAATAGCCTCGGAGTTAAATCATTTTAATCCACGTTGAAACTGCAGTTATTGAGTTTTTGGCCACTTTTTGCCAGAGGATAAGAACACAACACTGACATATTATTGACTTATAAAGCAGTTACAGCAAAGATTGGCGAGGGGGTTTAAGGCCAGACATGGAATACAGTACTTACAGTGAGTACTTGGCCTATTTGAGGTATTTGTACTTAAGTACATTTAATATGAGGTGCTTTTAGACTTTTACCCAACTACTAGTTTAAGGTGATATCTTTACTTTTACTTGTTTGAGGTACTTTTTAAAACTATGTTAACAGTTGACCACAAAAAGAAAGGAAAAGAGGAGAGGAAGGAAGGGAAGGAAATGAATAGAGAAGAGAGGAAGGAAAGGAATAGAGAGGAGAAGAGAGGAAGGGAAGGAAAGAGAAGAGAGGAGAGGAGAGGAAAGGAAAAGAGAGGAGGGGAAAGGAAGGAAAGGAATAGAGAAGAGAGAGAGGAAGGGAACAAAAGGAATAGAGGAGAGGAAGGGAAGGAATAGAGAGGAGAAGAGAGGAAGGAAATGAAAGGAATAGAGAGGAGAGGAAAGGAAAAGAGAGGAAGGGAAGGAAAGGAATAGAGAAGAGAGAAAGGAAGGAAAGGAATAGAGAGGAGAGGAAGGAAAGGAAAGGAATAGAGGAGAGAGGAGAGGAAGGAAAGGAATAGAGAGGAGAGAGAGGAAGGGAAGGAAAGGAAATAGAGAGGAGAGGAAGGGAAGGAAAGGAATAGAGGAGAGGAAGGAAAGGAAAGGAGAGGAAGGAAAGGAAATGAATAGAGGAAGGGAGAGGAAGGAAAGGAAAGGAATAGAGAGGAGAGGAAGGGAAGGAAAGGAAAGGAGAGGAAGGAAAGGAAATGAATAGAGAAGAGAGGAGAGGAAGGGAAGGAAAGGAATAGAGGAGAGAGGAGAGGGAATGAAAGGAAAAGAGATGAGAGGAAGGAAAGGAATGGAGAGGAAGGGAGAGAGAGAGGGAGGGAAGGAAGGAAAGGAATAGAGAGGAGAGGAAGGAAAGGAAAGAGAAGAGAGGAGAGGAAGGGAAGGAAAGGAGAGAGGAAGGGAAGGAAGGAGAGGAGAGGGAGGGAAGGAAAGGAATAGAGAGGTAGAGGGAGGGAGAGGACAGGAAAGGAAAGGAAATGAATAGAGAGGAGAGGAGAGGAAGAGAAAATAACTGTATTGCTGTAGTTCCCAGATGCCCCACACAGAGGCGCTGTTGAGCCGCCGTGCTGCCTCCCCGGCAGCAGAGCAGAGCCTCTGTGTGTTTCCAGGCTGGGGTGATATTGAGGTCATCATGCCTGGGTGTTCGTCTCTGAGGGGTTTCGACGCTCTGATGAAGACATACATCTAGTTCAAACACCTTCCATCTCCTCCACAGGCGGTGTTTTATTCCATTCTTCGTCTGTTCACGCTGCTGTAATGGATGTTTAAAAAAAAAAAAGAGAAGGGAGAGAAGAGCCAGACTGACAGAGAGAGGTGATTGGTAGATACCTCGTCTCTTCTTCTCTCTCTTGTCTGTTCCCTCGCTGGCAGGATAACGCCGGGCTTATGAAGCCAGATGGAACTAAAATAGTCGTTAGATGCGAGCGGCCCACATCTGTGTGTGTGTGCGAGTGTGTGTGTGTGTGTGTGTTGTGTGCACGCAACATCAGCCACCTCTGGAGATTAATCCACAATCTAGGCTACTGGTCTCTGCAGGGAAAAGCCAGACTGTACTGGTGTTTGAGCCTCCGACTGTGGTGGATGTTTAAACCAGTCATCTTCATGCGATGTTTGTTGTTTTAGAGTTCGATTCGAGGACGCAAACCAACACTTTTGTGTATTTCTTCAGCTGTTGCAATGGCACAAAGATACATCCTTTTGGAAATACTCTTATTTGGATTCTCGCTGAACGTTAGATGAGAAGATCGATACCACACGTATCAGTCTGATGCTTCCACCAGAGACTAATTAGCTTAGCATTGCATTAAAGCTGGGAAACTTTAGGGAGGTAGCCTGGCTCTGTAACAAAAAGCGCCTCTAACGCTCACAAATTAACATACATTATCTCTGGTTTGTTGCATCCACACAAGAACCAGAGCGTGAAAACAACAGGTTTTATGGTTTTATGGCGGGGCAATCTGTTTGACTGTTTCCTGGCGCAGTCACTTCGCAGGAGGAAAAATACATTTAGACCTCAGAAAAAAAAGAAGACAGCTTAAAAATACCAAATCTTCCCTCCTGAGGTTAGTTTATGTGAGGAAAAGGAAAAACTGAGCTCTCTAAAAATCAGTCCTTCAGAATCAAAGAGCAGCTTCCCCGTAGACTTCTACACGAGTGCAGGAGTCGAGTGAGGAGAGAGGAATCAGAGAAGATTTCTGCAGCGTGTTTGGTTAGTTGTGACGTGTAGCCAATCAGGTTGATTGATAACACAGAGCTGAGACTACAGATAGGGGAAGAGTGCTACATCAGAGCCAAAGTATTGCATTTTGAAAGTAATTTATTGGCAATCGGACAAAAAAAACATACCGGTACCTGAAAAACACTGAGTCAGCCAGGCCTCTAATTCCACCAGTCTCACTCAGTGTACTGGTGGCATCCAGAGGAACCCAACAACTATTTAAAAACAAAAAATACAATTAAATCACTTGAACTGGAATGTAATAGGGCTGGCTGTAGCTCAGGAGGTAGAGTGGGTCGTCTAGCAATCGGAAAGACGCTGGTTCAAATCCCTGGCTCCCCCCAGCTGTGTGTCAAAGAGTCCTCGAGCAAGATACTGAATCGCTTTGAGGTGTAGACTGCGAAAAGCGCCATAGAAATGCAAAGTGTTGTCTTTCTTGCAATATGTTTGTATTTGTGGTCATGTTCACGCACGTCGCTAGTCATCCGCGATCACTCCCGAGCTAAACTCAAACTGCGATGGCACGACAGTAAGCTGAGGCAACACGAAACGTGGAAACATGACTCCAAAAGACTGGAAGCATCTGGAAGAGAGGTGCGGAGCAGGAGGAGAATATTTCTCACCTGAAGTTGACACCAACTGCGTTCACGGTGGTTCCTTATAAACTTTTGCGATCACTAAACAAGTTTTTTCTGCCACCCGGCACACAGTCACCCCAGAAAAGGAGGGTTAACTGGCGATCCATTTCTGTTATCGACTAAATTACTTCATGTTTCGTCCCGTGTTGTTGTGAAAACTGAAACGATCCCGTTGCCCTCCATCAATAACACCACTTGGAAACGCCGGTTGCTGCGTTTCAAAGTCGGTTGTGATGGTTGCTCTCGGTGAGTACACAATGTGAAAAGTTTGAGAAACACTGCTCTGTTCAATTTGTACTAATTTCAAGAGCAAACCCTTTAAAAGTGTTTTTTCCCATCCGGCGAAAAAAAAAAGCTTTTTGAGCGAGAATGTTTTTTGAACAAAAGCCACAGAAGACCGCGGTGTCAGGGTCGGAACATTTCTGTTGGCGGAGAGTTTTTCTGTTCGCGCTGTCTCTTAGGGAAAACATCTTCTTCCTCCCACTCAGTCAAAAAAACTTCAGTGTCTTTCAGTGTTTTCCTTCTTCTCCTGCTGCTTTATCTTCCTTTCTTCTGTGTGTCACTTTAAACTGACCTCTTTTTTTGTTATTGTCACTTATTATTGTGAGTCTGGTGAAGGCATCATGTGAATTGTGCGCTGTGACACGGAGTTCAGTTTCTTTATTTTCGATTTATTTCTACAGTTTTGCACTGATGTTTCCGTGATAGCTTTTGCTAACGATCACAACATTGTACGTATGTATACGCCATTTTCCTCTGACGTCACGCTCAGGGTGGGGAAACTCGAACGACGTTTCAAGTCCTATAAACGATAGGAATCTGACAAATTGTTATAATTTCGACACCAGCAAGTGAAAAGACATACTTCAAGGTGAAATAATATATTCGATAACCCATTAGCTTCCATTAGACAGCAGCTAACGTTAGCATTCCACCACTTGTGTTTGCTAACATTACTGTTTGATTGTGTTACACATGACAGGAAAGGTGTGAATCCATTCTGACGACACCAGAGGTCATATCAACATCTTTATGAATGCATGTGCTTTAGTTTCCTCTCTGTTGTGTTACCTGAGTGTGTGATTGGTTGCAGGTGTGTCTGGTTAATTGATGATGCCTGACTGTGAGGTTGTCGAGGGGAAGCTGATTGATTCCAGCCTCCGAGCCGGCAGTCGTAAGGGCCGTCTCCTCCCAGTTCCCCCGGGCTCTCCTCTCTCCACTTCAGCATCTCAGCTTCTGTGTTTTGAAATGAACCCTCTAAAAATGGCTGCAGGATCTTTTGTTGCTGGTGGCTCTTGGGAGCTGGTGAGAGGCGAGTCCTGTTTTCATGTTGCGCCACGGTTCCCCTCTAGGCCCTGGCTGAAACACTCGCAATATGGCCTCAGATGTCGCCCCAGATTGTCTCCATCCTTTGTCTTTTCGAGCTCAACAATCAGGGAGCAGTGATATTGTAACAATTTGTCCGATTGCAGACGTTTATCGGGCTTGCAAGCCAAAAAAACTCACGAAAGCTAAGTTGTATGCATTGAGCCTCCTCTGTTTTCTCCTCCAGTGTTTTGTTTCACTACAAAACCAAAGTCTCACCTGCCATTGCATTCTTTATGATTCGGTTGGCCGGACATCGTTGACCACTCTCAGACAACTGCACTGCTTCATATTTTATCTATAAAGCCATACCGGGTAGACTTCCAACATACATATCTCTGTATGCTACTCTGTCTTATCTCTCTGAGTTACCAGCTCCGCTCCTCCAAGATGTTGCTTTTTTAAAGACCTTGGATATTTAGCAGACTCTATACAGCACAGAGCTGCACAATGTCTCTTAGATATCTATGAGTCTGCGCCCTCCTGGCTGGTTCAGGGTGATACGGGTTGGATTCCTGGTTTAATAAGCTGAAAATGTGAAATGCTCGGATTGTGGAATTGTTTGCTTGATGTCAGAAAACAGGGTCAATAAGAAGGTTTTTCTGTGCACAGTTCTCCATCGGCTACAGAGATTCATGCTAACAATCCCTGTTGTAACATGAGCATAATCGGAGGAAAGGTACTTGCGAGATTTGAAGAAATTTTGCTAAACTATGTTTTGTTGAAACCAAAATTCAAATCAAGCATTCGTCTGGCACTGAACCAAATGTTACAGCAAACTTATCAAGGAGTCAAAGGTCTTTGGTTGCACAGCTGAGAACAGGGATCCTTCCTCTGGCAACAAGTTGTGTGAATTATATGAATTAAGAGAGGTTGAGAGGGAATCACATTTTCTTATGTATTGGTCTAATTGTGATGATGAAACGTCTTTTCAACACCCAGAAATGTCTTGGGACAAGGATGATGACGGAATAAGAGAAAGGTTGTTTGATTTTATTTGTACTACTTTTGGTTCTAACTTGGAAAAAACGTCAAGATGGTTTGTTTGTTTCTTGCTAATTGTGGTCTACATGTGGCTGCTCTGGTTTCCGGTCTGTTCTTTTCTCTGATAGTGGTGTCTTGTAATCAGTGGACCTTGGGTTTTGACCTTGTATCGTGTTGATGATGGTTCTTCAGTTCTAACTAACTGGAGGGGAGTGGGTTTTAAACCTGCCCCTCACCTCCAGTTAGTTAGAACTGAAGAAGCCTCTTGGATGAAACGTCCTTAAGAAACTGAAACACGTCCAGTTGCCTACGATGCACCTTGGTCGAGAAATAACCTGTAAAGAGATCAAAAACTAGACACCTTTAGAACGGTTGATGGATTTAAGAGCATCATTTGGAAAGTTGTGAAACAGACTTGTGGTTCAATCCTGGAATTGTGTCTATCACGTTGTATACGTTGAATTTTCATAGTTGTTTTGCTACGTTGGGTCGGTCTTTCTCCCTCGTCAAACAGATTTTGATCTAAAGAGGACTTCCTGGTAAAACAAAGGTGAAATAAAATAAAACAATGAAAAGAAATGGAAAGTATCTCGTCAGGAATCTCTTTACTCTTATTATAAAATCATGTGAAACCACTCACACGTAAACAGACCCTTCGTGTGCTGCATCCTCCTCACTCACCTCCTCTTTCTTCTCGTTGTCCTACTATCCACACACACACACACACACACACACACACACACACACACGCACACACACACATCGATCCATCGCCGCCTTGTTTGTTGTGCTGCTGCTGCTGCTTGCTGCTGCTGGAGCTTCACCTCACCTCTGCTCTGACTGACGCATGCCCACATCCTCGCTCCTCCCCCTCTCCCTCCCCGCGGTCCCCATGGTAACGCACGGAGGAGAGCAGCTTAGCAACACGGAGGGAGCCGGAGAGGGAGCATCATCTCTGGTCCAGACAGCGCGGAGCCATCAATATTACACACGCACAGGGCGGCGAGAGCAACACTGCAGACATCTCCTCAACGTAAGTGACCACATTCACATCCACAGACGAGTCTGAGCAGGTCGTGATTCTTCTTCTTCTTCTTCTTCTTCTTCTTCTTCTTCTTCTTCTTCTTCTTCTTCTTCCTCCGGAGTGATGCTCCTCTCTGTTCCCAGTCGCGTGCATGTCCGCCTCCCTCTCTAATCTCTCGCTCTCTCGGTCCCGTCCGCAGTCGCAATGAAGTTCGTGGTGGTGCTTGTGGGAGCGGGCACCCTGGCCTTCCTCGGCGCGGTCATCTGCATCATCGCCAGTGTTTACCCCCGGAAACGCGCCGCGCCTCTCAGCGACAACGGCACCCTGACGTCGGAGGCGCTGCTGGAGGAGCTGGAGCCCGGCTCGGTGGCTCACGCGGGGCCGCTGGGCGCCCTGCACGGCTCCGAGTCCTACGGCGGAGGGAACGGGCTCGGCGGCATCGGCCTGGAGGTTCCCACGCTGAACGAGCTCAACCTCGGCGGGGAGACGGGAGGCGGGTCCGCCAAACAGTTCAGCTTCAGCCGGCTGATCTGCACGCCGGTCCCGGTCGGGGAGTGCAAGAGCAAAGACCTGAGGCAGCGGCGGGAGCAGCAGCAGCAGCAGCGGGAGCAGCAGGCGGACGACCCGCTGTACGGAGCCGCGGATGAAGACCTGCGCACCACCGCGGAGGAGCTCCGGCAGATGGTCCTGCAGCAGAACGACCAGATCCTCATGGACCACAGGACCATCCGGGAGCTGACCGGGAAGCTGAGCGAGTGCGAGAGCGGCCTGGAGGACGAGAGGAACGTGCCGGAGCGGAGCATCGGCGTGTGGAGCGGCAACCGGCGGGTGATGGCCGGGGACGAGGTGAGCTCGTCCTCCGCCGCGGCGCAGCTGCAGACGGCGCGCGCCGTGGAGGAGCTGGCGCGGGCCATCATGGACCTGAAGGACCGCATCGAGAAGCTCGAGGTGAGCGGAAAGAGAGCAAAGTTTGGCACAAGACCTGTTGTTCTTGCTGTGTGAGTTTTGTCTGACAGCAGGGTGTCTGGACCGGTACCCGATCCATGAGTCAGCTGGGTGAGCCACTGCTGTCACGTGATCAGCCTGGTTCTGGTCCAGGTGTCCAAATAAGAGGTCCAGTGTGAAGTTTAAGACCTCACAGGTTATTAATGTCTTTACCAAAATGAAAGAAATCAGATTAGAAAAGTGCCGGTAACAGATATAATGTCAGTGAGGTGGTTTAAAGGCCTGTTTGGTGGCTTCTTCATCATCTTAGCTGCCCTCATCTTCCTCCCTCCACCTTTTTATTAGGGCTGGTGAAAAAAATCGATTATTGATTAATCGCGATTATAATATTGACGATTATGAGTCGATTATTAAATTTCCAAAAATCGATTTTGTTTTTTTTTTAATTTAATTTTTTTTTTTTTATTTATTTATTTTTTTAAATTGTAAAACAAACCGGAGTCCTCCTCTTACTGGCTGTCATACCTGATTGAACCCGGAGGTGCAAGGTATTACACAGCTGTCCTGTGACTACAGAAGGTTCCAAAGCCTCTGCATCTTTGTTATATGGAGAATAACATAAATAAATAGAATTTGGACATTTATTCACAAGTGTGGACATTTTTGTAACAGTGAAAGACTACATTAAAAACAAAGTAAAAAATAATAATTTGGATATTACAGTTACACTATACAATGTTGAAGGTGCTGTGAGGTGTTACTCAAAAGAGAAGTAAAATAATTCAGCAGCTGACTGATGTTAAATGGAATATCAATAATCGTTGAGATAATCTAATAGACCTGGATGAATGAGAATATTCACAAGCCCATCATCTCAGCTGCCCTCATCTTCCTCCCTCCTCCTTCTTATCCTCCTCTCCCTCTTGTATCTCCCCCCTTCACCTCTTCTATGACAAGCGACTCGTGACACGAGGCGCTCCTCGTGGACCCCTGGGAAATCTTACCACCCGCTGCTGGCCCTCACATCCCTCACACACACACACACACACACACACACTGTGTCAGCCGCCTCCACCCTGTACCTCCGCATCTGACAGCAGGATAGGGACATAAATAAAAGATGAAGCTGGCTGGACAGGAAGGAGGGTGGAGGTGGTGGTGGTGGGGCTTGTGTGAGTGTGTGAGTGTGTGTGTGCTGAGATTGAGACACAGGCAGGGTTATAACCACACACACACACACACACACACACACACACACACGCTCTCTAAGCACAGTCCGTTACAAGCTTGTCTCCCTCCGAGTGGATTTATATCCAGGACGTCCACATCCAGTCCTGCCTCAGCAGCTCTCCTCGTATTATATATCGCCGCTCGCAGCCGTCTCATCCGGTTTAACAACAGCAGCATCTCCCTCTCTCTTTACTGCTGCTCCACCGACACCTTTATTTTTCCAACTTCTGCCATGAATACTAACACTGACGCTGCTGTCATCAACACGACACCTCTCTCGTCGCGCAGCTGCTTCGTCGTTTGAATCACTTTCCTGCGGTTTTTCTCTCTTTTCAGTCCGAAAACCGACACTGTGACTAACAGGAATAGTGGAATCGTGCTACTATTCGTGCCACGACGAAGGATGTGCTCCTCTCGTAGCTGTTAATCTTTTTATGACTTGAAGTCCTCGGGGCTCAACCAGCCAGGGACCCAGATCCAGACTTCCCTAAATAAGCAGCGCCGACAAATGTTTTTCTTGCATTTTTCCTCTAATTACATCAAAACTCATTATCCACTCAAACACGGATTTTTATGTTCTGCCTTCAGCAAACAGCACAAGAGCCACCAGCTCTCTGCATCGAAAGTCCATCACAACCTTTCCAGCAGATTATACCCAATGAAATCAATGAATTTAATCACTGAACACAAGATGTCCGTGTGTCGAGGCGGACTGCAGCTCCTCGTTTAATCTTGAGAGAAGGTCCGCACGCTCAAGTCCGCCGCACGTGTTGAAGTAAGAAGCTTTTGATCTTTAGACCCTCATTAGTGAGAAATTACAAGGGAATCTCAGAGCTTGTAGTGCTTTTTAATGCAAGCACGAATGGGAAACGTGGCTCTGAATCGTACCTCCGAAGATTCAAATGCAGAACGAGCTCCGGGGATGACAACGTGAGTCAGTAGCAACGATTGGTTCCTGGCAATGTCATGACTGAGGCGGTCTTCTTATAAGCTATTAATCACCTCCGCTTCATGTTCGTTTGTTCAGATGTTTGTTGGCTGGTTGGTTTGTTACCAGGATTACACAAAAACTACTGAACAGATTTCCACGAAACTTTGATGGAGGACGGGTGTCGACCCAGAATAGAGCTCATTACATTTTGGTGTGGATCCGGGAATCTTCTCTCACCTTCTTTAACATTGCGTTATAGGGTAGTTTTTCGTTATTTTCGTTAATTTCTGAGGGAATAGACATGGTATTTATCAGTACAAAAGGGGAATGTTAACCCTAACCTTTACTACCTGAAGCTAGAAAGGTAAAAGGCGGTTCAACAGTATGAATTTGTGTTTTCCTTTAAGGTCAGATTGATCTTTAATTTATTCATTCATGAATTTTTCATCCATTTTGTCTGGACCGAAGTTGTGAACCAACCAACCGACTGTCGAACAACACTGTGTTTGTTAGGTGATTCCACAAGAACCGCTAAAAAAACAAAACATACCAGAATCCTGATTCCAAAGAAGCTGGGCTGTGTCTAACGTTGTTAAAACTCTCCCTTGAGCTGTTTTCTTCCCTCCACAGCAGTTCTTTTATTGTGTCTTTCTTTGGGATTATTCCAGCCAACAGTACGCAGCTTTTTTAGGAGAAAGATGGTGGTTGAGTTTCATTCCCAGGTCATTTTGGGATCGACCGACCCAAAGCATTAGTATCTGATTGAGTGAGACTCAACGATCACCTGTCTTTCTCAAAAAAGCTACGTAGTGTCGTTTTGAGTCACTTACACCTACTTTACCTCGTTTCTCTCTCCCCCTGTTGCAGGCAGAGATCGGCCCTGCTGCCTTGAACCTCACCGACACACCTGCCGGTACAGGTAGCAGCGGTGGCAGCAACAGCGGCGGCAGCAGCCCGACTGGCAACGCCGGCAAGGCTCCCGCTCCGCCCGCCGGCAGTGCTTCCTCCCCGCCGGCGGCGCCTGCCCCAGGGGGTCGCCGCCCTGCCTCCCCTGCTTCCCCTGCCCCCAAGCCCCCATCAAAGGCCTCCCCTGGGCGCGGAAAGGGCACCTGGAGGGTGGAGGACCTGGAGGGCGAGCTGGAGCGGAAGATAAAGATGTTGGAGAAGGAGCGCCAGGCCATGCGGAAGGAGACGCAGGGCCAGCACGAGAAGATAAACCAGGGCATCGACACCGTCAGCCACCGCGTCACCGAGCTGGAACACAGTGAGTGTAAAGAGGAGGAGAGTAGAGACCCGGGGTGGTGGCTGAACGAAAGAAAAAAAAGAAGGGGATGTGTGGATGAACCGGCAAACAACTGCATTAGTACGCTGACGTGCATGAGGGCAACGCGAGAGAAGGCTCGAATGAAACTTTAATGAGCGCTGTGGGTGAACTGGGTCATCACAGCAGTGGAGAATAAGCAGTAGATTAAAAAAAGATGATTAATGAGTGTTGGAGGTAGTGAAATGTCAAAGAGGGCTGAGAGCATGAGAGGAAAAATAATGCAGCAGAGGAAGGAGAGGAAAGATATCGCCTCGAATCATCTGCTGCTTTTACCTGAAACCTGTAAATCGTTCAGAGGAATTCATAATCGTGAGTTTCACACCGGCTGAAAGCTCCTCCACCGCGTTGCCTTCGAGGTAACCGCGGGCCTGGCTCTCCTCCAGAAGTGATGCCGGGAGTGTAAAGAGGACAGAGATGTTTGATAACCGGAGAAGTGGAAGCCTGGAGGAGTGATGAAGAGTTCACGAGGTTGCAGAGAGGAGGAAGGTTAGGAAAGGAAAGAGAAAAAGCACTCCTCTATTCTCTTTTTAGCCCTGTCATTCTCCCGACCTCTCTACATCTTCCCTCCCCTAAGAGCTGCAGTGTGGCCTCCGGTTAGAGAGGCTGATCATTAACGCTAACGCTTCAGCTCTCCAGGCGCTGTGTGTTTGTGTGTGTGCACAAACTGACAGGGACGAGTGAGAAGAGAGCGTCTTTATACGAATTCGCCATTAAGGCGTCGTCCTTCTCCATTTTCTCGCTCTGTCTGCCTTACATCTCCCTCCCGCTCTCGCTCTCTCTGACTGCCTCTCTCCATCTCCTTTATCCTCTGCGTCTCCACAGCGCTGACGGAGCCCTCGTTCCCCGACGGCTTCGTGCTCTCCTTCCCCATGCGAACCAACTACATGTACGGCCTGGTGAGGAAAGAGATAACGGAGATGTACGCCTTCACCGCCTGCGTGTGGCTCAAGGCCAAAGAGGGAGGCATCGGGACCCCCTTCTCCTACTCGGTCCCGGGGCAGTCCAACGAGCTGGTGCTGCTACAGGGAGTCCACAACCCCGTGGAGCTGCTCATCAATGACAAGGTAATCATTTCTCAGACTTTAAAGGTGAAGCTGGTGTAGTGGAGTCAATTTTCATGTAATTTTCATTTATATTGTCTCAATTAATGGCCTTTTCGTGGTAAAAAAGAATGAATATTTTGTTCCCTGTAGGTCTCCTTTCATTCATCAACTGAAGCGGCCTGCTTAGGAAATCATTAGCCTAATATGCCGTTTCACATTACATCGCAAGCCAGCTGTTGATGGCTCGTCGTAACTCATTTATTACAATGAGTGATGTGAACAGGTTCTTTCTTGTGACAGAACAACTTCTTCTTGTGGTGAAATGAAACAAACAGTTGAATTAAAAATGTCACAGCATCCAGTTGTTGTTTCAGTCAGTGTGCTGTGGATCATCTCTGGATGCACTATAATACCCTGAGGAGCGCATTAGGGGTCGACTGATATTTCATTTTCAGCGTCGATACCAATACTGATAATTAGAAATCTCTCTTCTACTAATCTACTAATATTAGAACAAAACACTTATTTGGAGCTCCAAGTATTGCTGCTCGAAAAGCAATTACAGAGAAATGGCTCCAGTCAGATGCCCCATCTCTAGAGAACTGGTATTTTTACCTTTTCAATGAGGCTCCAGGAAAACAAATTCGAAGAAATGTGGAAACGCCTCTCTGTTGTTTGAAAATGTTCATTCAACTCTTTAAAACTTGTCTATATTTTATTCATTTTCTCAAATTCCAGACACCTCATGTTCTGTCTGCTTTGTATTTCTTCAGTGTTCAACAAAAATGGTTCACTCAATGAAAGGACATATCGAAAGATAGACTGTGTAAATGTTGTCAAGATGGGAAACCAAATAAATGAAAACATGTCAAAAACAGAATAAAATCAAGGACACCAAAAACAGATATTCATTTGCAGTAAAAAATGAAAATCTTAAGTACAATTTTAAGGTACTGCTACTTTATACTACATTTTTCGAATAAATTTAGTTTCTAGGTAATAGATTAGTATTATTTAGTGTTTATAGGATATTAATTGTGACGTGTAACCAGTCAGATATTGTTGTGATAGGATGTTGCATGAGAGCCATTTTAAAATTACTTTATTTTACCTGCAATCTGGCAGAAAAATCACCAATACCAATAACTGGAATAATGCTAAATATTAGCCCTGATAATCGGTTTTTCCCTAGCTGTGCATGTGTCGATTCTCCATGAAGCCTTACCGTCGATTTGGGTATAAAACATTTAGTCCCTTCAGAAAAATGGCTAAAACAGATGTTGCCCTTGAACAACACATGAAATATTTAAAGTCACACAAAAAAAGAAATCCGTCGTAGTAAATTACTTTATTACTCATGTTTTTCATGTGATATAAAACCATAAAGTAGCACTCGGAGCAAGAGAAGCCCGTGTTCTAAGTTTATGTTTTCACATTTATAGCGATGTGGCTTACAGCAAACACACGTTATTGAAGGGAGATGGCACAGAGAAGCTCTTTGCGGCCGGGGTTTTTATATAGTGGATAAACGCTTACCTTTTATAGTTCTTACACTTATAGTTCCCCTGGCAGAGCGGAGTGGGGGGTTTGTAACTGTAGTGGAAGGAAGGCTGAGTGTGTCCACAGAGTGTAGTTCTGCTGACATAAACCACCAGCGTGTCCACATTCTGCAACGATTACTGCCCACACTTGTCCCATATCCAAGCAGCAAACCAAGCTCGATGTGTCGTGGCTCGGCAGGCCTGAAATCAATCACTCGGTTTGTAAGGAAGAAAGTGTAACGACAGCCGCCGTGTTCTCTGGCCTGTAGGTGGCGCAGCTGCCTCTGACCCTACCGCAGGACGAGTGGCAGCACATCTGCGTCAGCTGGACCCTGAGGGACGGCGTGTGGAAGGCCTACCAGAGTGGGAAGATGAAGGGGAGGGGAGAGGGGCTGGCTGCCTGGCATCCCATCAAACCAGGAGGCGTCCTCATACTGGGGCAGGAGCAGGTGAGATATACGCATGGATGGATACATAAATAAACCACATAGATGGATGTTTGGATTGGAAAATGGGAGCATCGATGGATAGTTGGACAGCTGGATGGATGGATGGATGGACAAGTGGTCCGATGGAGGGATGCATCGAGGCTGGCAAGAGTGATGGATGCATTGATGGATAGAATGAACAGTTGATGGATGGTTGATCAAACTGATGGATGGATGGATGGATGATGGACATACAGATAGATGCATGTCTGAATGGATGGACTGATTGGACGATGGATGGTTGAGATGTTCTGATACCATTTTTTCCTTCATGATACAGATTCCTATGCCTGAACTTTGTGTATCAAATATTGAATACCAATTTGAATGCCAGTGTGTTTTTAAAGAAATAGCTTTTTATGGATATTTGCTGCTACAGCACTGCTGGGAAGTAGCAGGGTCCTTTTTCGGGACTATACCCGATCCAGCATTTTTGGCAGTATCAGAGATATTTCCGATACTAGAACCCCAAACGTCCCTAATGGTTAGACAGTTTGGATGGATCCATGGATTTAGATGAGGGATGCTTGACAGATAAATGGATACATGGATGAATGGATGGATGAATTAATGGGTGTATCGATAGAGTGCTATTTTAAGCGGGCGCCATTAGCTTTTGACGCATGAACAGTCACGAAACCGAACTGGGCTGCCTCTCCTTCATTAGTGAGGCACCCACGTTACGTAACCATTATGAAATCTGACATTATCCTCCTCCCCGGTGTCAAAAGAACAACCCAAAGCTCATTCTGCAGCCCGTCGTCCTTTCATTAAGGATGAAAAGCAGAGAACTGAGAGTCCACTTCTGCAAGACTCTGCAATGATGCAACGAGAGTTGATTTAATGGATATTTTTTAGAGGGAGAGCGAGCAGTTTATTAATCCATGTTGATGAATGATGGATTGCTGTGCGTTGCTGTGGTGACCAGATTTTATGGGGGGAAAATCCCAGGACATCCCCCTCACAAGGGTTCTCTGAAATGGGATAAGCACTTTTAATCTTATCATCAAAACACAATATTTCTGTGTATGAATAAAGCTTTTTCATTCGCATATAGCCGAGGAACATTCCCTGCTCCGAATATGGCTGGTGTTATCAATGTATTACTGGCAAATTCCAGGGAATAAAAACCTCTAGGAACTAAACTGAAAGATATTCCCTTATAGGTCAGGTGTCAATGTTGAGGACCAAAAGCTTTGCCCCAGTAGCTCCGGGGCCAATCGGAAAGCAGGGACTTCTTGGGGGAATTCCTGAAAAAGTTATAGGGTTGGAAAAGGCCTAATGCCTGACTGTTACATAAACATAATCCCAAAGCTTGTTCTCATTCTGATATACAGCCCTTTGTTTTGTCTTCTACCCAAGGATACATTGGGCGGGCACTTCGATGCCTCCCAGGCCCTGGTCGGGGAGCTCTCCCAGTTCAACCTGTGGGATCGGGTGTTGAAGCCGGCAGAGGTGGCCGCCCTGGCCGAGTGCAGCTCCTCGGCGCTGGGAAACATCGCCCCCTGGACCGACCACGACGTGGATGTCTACGGCGGTGCCACCAAGGAGTCCCTGGATCCATGTCACGCCGCACAGCGATCCAACCCTTCCAGCCCCAGACAGTGAAGGGTGACTGGGAGAGGTCAGCCAAGGGTGGATGTCTTTGATTTAGGAGACGATTTAGCAGATGTTTAACGATGTATCACATTGGGGTTCACAGTGTAATTGTTGGGGATGGGAAGCTTGCCGATGGACTGAAATATGTAATGGAGCTATTAAGCCATTCAGAGCGGTGTATCTGTTTCGTTTTTAGTGCTGGTGTCCACGCTCATGTGTTTACTTCTGCAGTGAGATACAGCGAGTTTAGTCACAGAATCACCTTAGGAAAAACTGCGTGGGTGGATCAACCCATGGCCTGAACTGGACTCTTATGGAAGCGTTCCATAATAGATGTGTCATTGGTTCTGGTTTAGGTAAGAATCTGTTGGAACAGTTGATCATACAGTGGTTATTCAGGAGGAGGGGGCTCAGTGGGTTTGAATACAGTTATGGAACGAACCTTAAATGATGCCATATCTTAGGGTTTTTCTTAATTTTACAACAAAGTGACACAAAGTGTTGTCCTTTCTCATCTTGTGTCCGGTTGGTTGTGCTTAACGCTAAAACTGAATACTGAGATGCTATCATGGTTCTGTTGGTTTCAGCGCTCGATGGGGAACAAAATGAGTTCTGCTCAGCTCAAACTGTAAATTATCCTGTTGAGTAATGTCCGTGTACTTTTAAGTTTTCTACATACCATGATTTGGTAAAACAGTGGTCTTATAAATGTATATTGTGTATTGTATCTCTGCTAATGTTGCTTTGTGCCAGTCTGCTCCCCCCTCCCCTGTTGTAGCCTCTCACGCCTCTTGAAATCCTACAAACCTAAGTTGCAGCATTTTCGTTTGCAACTTAAAAAGGGGTGCTCTCAGTTGACCTCTGGAATTAAAACACTTGATGTCCGTCGAAGCACCATTCAGACACTGAAACTGTGACGAACCTGAGTGAGTTTGGTAAACTTGTGTCGTATCCTTGAATGTAAACCAGATGGAATGTAAGTGTATTTGCATGAGCAAAGTCACATTTCCTGTCACTAAAGAAAAAAAACAAAAAACAATGTCAAAATGTGTAAATTACAGTGTTGGTGTCCCCGAACTGCCCCACACTCTGACGCACACAGATGTCTCTCTGGTAATTAAGATCGTCACAGAAAAACCTGACAGGGACGGAGATGTATGAAGTGGACTGACTCTACGGTGGCTGTTTTGTACTTAATATCTGACTCAGCAGTTAGAACAAGCTGATGTGAATAAATAGATAAAACTTTACATTGCAGCATTGATTTCAATGCCTTTTTTCCCCGTCTCTCTATTCCCCTGAATAATGTAGGTGGCCAAAAGCAAAAAATAAGATCTAATGCTCTGCTCACATGAAAGGAGAGATATCTTTGGTCAGTACTTTCAAGGTTTTTGAGCATAATGTTGCACTCAGAGCTCGTAAGAAGGTGGTGAAAAAGAAAATGTGGCCATGATCAAAAAATTGTAATGAGGCCAGTGAGGTCAGCTGAATCATAGATTCTTTTTTCTGATGCGAGCCGCCCATGTTACTTTGATATTCAGGAGCATATTGGCAGCAAAGTTGGTTATATTTGACCTTTTGAATAATCCAAAATCTCTGGTGATAGTATTCACTTAGCTGTCAAAGCATATTGTGTTTAACAGACATTGATGGATCTTCCATGTGACATTAATGTGATCTAACAGCAGAAATAAGATGCAAAGCTGGGGGAAGGAAATTAGAGCATTTTTAACTTGAGGAGCACCAATAGCGCCAAATTAATGCACAAACGTATTAAAAATAATTACAAAAGTGTCTCCCTGCCTGCTGAAGGTCAAAGTATGGAATCAGCAACTGGTTTTAGCCAAAAGCCAGAATACCGTTCATTGGCTAGCTGCTATATAATGACCAAAATATATTACCCTGAACTGTGATGTCATCAGATCAGCCTGGTTCTTTTGGTGTTCACTCAGGCGACTGTGTGATAGTTGTAATCTCTTGATTCGTGCAGACCACCCACTGTCAGGGGTGAGGGTTCGATTCCCACTCTGACCAACTACACTGAACCAGTTATCCAGTCAACACTGTGCAGTCAAGTGAAATACAGTCAGCGCTTCTGTTCACTTATTACCTCAAGACATCAGCCCCACAAACGATTTGACACCCAGTTGTAAAGTGCCTGCGTGGGCTCTCACGCCCGGAATAATAGTGAAATGTTTTTTTTTTAATGTTCTCTGCTTCGTCGTCTCTTTCTTCTCCGCCTCTCTGTTACTCTCTGTCTTACTCTCTCTCTCTCTTTCTGTCTCTCTCTCTCTCGCTTTTGGTCGTTGAAGGCTGTGACAGTGTTGCGCTCGTCCTTAGTTGCTTCTTCATGGATCTTCTATGATATTGTGAAATAGGTGGATACAAATAATACAAATAAAATGGTGATGACAACATTCCTGGATTCTGGACATTTGTTTTTATTTCTATAAAAACCGGATGCTGACTCACCATGTGGGGACCGACAGATTTGTGGGGACCAGGACCCCACGACGTACATCATTCAATTCTAGGGTTTAAGACTTGGGTTAGGGTTATGGGTAGGCAAGTAGTGGCTGTCGTTAGTGTTACGTAAGGCTCCAAGAAATAAATGTAAGTCTATGTAAAGACCCCACAAGTGAGGAAAACAAGATTGTGTGTGTGTGTGTGTGTGTTAGGGTCATGGTGGCTTACAGTATCCCAGCTATTGCTTAGTTGAGGTGTAATCCAGATGAGCTGACAGGTGTAAAGAGATCTGTCACACAAGCTGAGCTCCCACCCAACACACACACGCACACACACACACACACACACACACACACACACACACACACACACACACACACACAGGTACTGTATGCAGCCTAATCTCATTTAGCTGCAGTCAGATTAGCTGCATCCTTCAGACGTGGGGATGAATTCGCCGTTGACGCGTGTGCGTTAATATGGAGGTGAGTTTCTAGCAGAGACATCACAGAAAGTCTGATCCTTGATGTAGACAAAATAAATGACTCAGAGTTTTAACTAAGACCACGATGATTCGTGACTACTGATCTGCCCACACAACCGTTTCTTGGCGATCGTCTCAGCTGAACTGTGATCCGATGTGTAACCTCCCACTGCTAACTGCTTTCATAATATTATTTGTCTCACTTGCGCTTGATTTTCCTGACTTTTCTTTTTGAGCACAGAATCTCTGCCTAGTTCTGAAGTTATAAAAGTCCAAGTATTTTTTTTTCTAAACCTACTTGTGGAAATCCCACCACCATGACTACCACGAGTACCACGACTACTGCTGCTGCAAAAAATGCAAAACTAAAACAAGTTTTGATGTTATAGTGCTGCAGTAATGAGTCCTAAAACCCAGAAATCAGTTCGCATTTTTGCACCTCCGGTTCCCTCGTCTCACAGTCAAGGTTTTTTTTAATTGGTTTTCGTTTAAATGCCTGAATAAGATGTGTGGTTACCGAAGGCTTAAGATATTTACATGAAAAACATAATTAAAAGCCCCACAGGTGAATTATAAAGCGCCTACGTGTTTTGAAAAGTGGTTAAATGAGACTACAGGAGTTTTCAGGGACATAAAACATCATCATGCCGAACATGGAGACTCATCTCCTCTCTAGTCCGTCTTTACAGGCTGACTTCTGTTATAAACTATTCTAACTCCAACTTTACAACTTGTAGATTGATCAGTTTATAACCAAGGTGCATAGTAATTGTGTAGTAAGACTTAAAGTGGTGGTGAAAATCCTGAAATTGGTGTTCATCTGTGAAGATCATCTTACTGAATTAAACATGTAAGTATCATAAACTTGTGTTACTTATTTTCGGCAATAATCCAAAATCCAGTTTAAATTTCTCATAGGCTTTTTATCGAGGTACCCAGGGTGATGCTAATTTTGCGTTAGCCTACAAAAATACGTCATCCCTGCAGCTCTCCATGTCCACAACGTACATGTATTGTGTGGCAGAGATATTTATGAAGTTAGCATGCTAACCAACTTGCTTCATGCATATGTATCAGTCCTATAGAGCCCCATTTTGACCCTGAAAATGTTAAGCTTATGTTATAAATGTACAGTATGGGTCCAGCATCATCTTATCTCAGCAGCATCTTGGCCAGTATCTTGGATATTGTCCAATATTAGAGTGGTTGAGGATGTTGAACTTATTTCTGATATTCTCAAATTCAACATGGCTGCTGTTGCCATATTTCAACAACGCTGGGTGGCCCATTGATCAGTCGCAAATTCAATCAATCAATGAGTGAATGAGTAAGTGAGTCATCAAACGCTGCAAGTCAATGAGGTAATCAGTCAGGCCTACAGTCGGTGAGTCATCCGGTGAGGGAACATTTTTTTCCTTCGCTGACTCTCGCCTCCATCTCCCTGTTGATCTCTGTCACAGCTTGTTAGCGGCGTCACATGGGGTCTTCTTACACCCCCCCCTCCCCAACAATCTGCTTCCTCTGCTGTTGAATTATAGATACACATTAATTACCTCTCTCTGAGGCAGGCGGAATTTATGGAAATCCTTACGTGACCCACCGCCACCCTCGCCCCCGCTGCCGCCCACCATCGCTCGCTCTCACGCGCGTACACGAGTACACAAACACACCGACTCAAATATTAAATTTCTACATCGAATCTTGAGCCCTTTCATAATATCTCCCGACTGTTTTCATCTCATGCAGAACAGATGCTGGCAGTGTGTGTCAGCCTTCCTCTCGACTACACAAACAGATTACCAGCGTTTTTTCTGCACAGCATCGCTTCTTTTCTGCGAGCTCTCCAGTCGAGCAGTTCTCACACGACCCCTCGTATCTGTTCTATAATTTCACTGTTGATCCCTCCTTCACCTTGAGCCGCTTCACCCTGCAAACCCTGTCTTCCATTATCCAAACATTCCTACCTTGATTTGCTCGCTCAAGCCTCTGCCTCATCTTCTATTTACCACAAAATGTTTCCCCGTCTTGATGAATTCTCTCCTCAAGGTCTTCACACCGCCACTTTTCTCCTCTTACGGTTCTTTTTCAACCTCTCGTCAGCAGTTGGGAACTTTTCACCGCGCCGTCTTGTCAGGAACATCTCCATCTCCGTTTCTCCGGCCTGCTGCTTTGTTTTGACATTCGTTATTTCTGCTCAGCTTCCAGCCCCTCTGGCACTTCTCTTTGCAAGTCCCTCACCTGGGTATTATATGCCCGCTCGCTCACTCTCTTTCAATGTATTTCAAGATGTTTCACACTTGATCCGAGATGGCTGCAGACACCCACATGTACAAGTTGCTACGATCACATATAGTTTTGTAGTTCTCGTGTTGTAATCTATAAATGAACACAAACTCAATATGTAACAATCAAACTAATAGAATAGGGAGATATTTTCTTGTTCTCTCAAAAATACGTCATTGAAACAGTACAGATGCCGTTATGAACACTCATTTTACTTTTTCTTGTACTCTGATTACGATTCACGTGTTAAAGGGACCCTGTGGAGCTTCTGTGTTGTTGCTGGAGGCTGGTCGTTATTTTGTGTTAGCGGAATCCAATTTTTAAACTGACGTTAGCTACTGTTGCTCTCTGTTGGGACGAGGCACTGGAGCATATTCAATAAGTCACATCCAGCGGACTGTCGCAGAAAATCCGCACTAAACAACTTAAACAAAACGTCCACAGGCTCGTATACGCCATCGAGACGGACGGGGAAGGTCTACTTTTTAACAATCCACTAACATTTAACAATCTAAACTAAGGTGTTAAAAGATGTGTTCCCACGGAGACACAGTGAAACACGCATGTATATTCAATTACATTTTACAATTCTCTTTTTTGTCTGAGTTCTCGCTCACCTCTCCCTCCTCTTTTTGTTATTCAGTCTGTTTCAAACTTTTTTTTTTGTTCTCGTAGCTTTTAGCGGTGTCCTTCATGTCACACAGACGTAACACACTTGTCAAAATATTCTCGGAACAGGACAAAGAGAAGAGGAAAACTAGACAGGACAAAAAAAACAGTGATTCATTCATGAGGCATCGACGAGCTACACAAACGTACTTATCTGATAAGAATTGAGGTTTATTTTTGACCTTGGAAATACTTTGACAAACAAATTCCAACTCAAGGTCCATGATGAAAATGATGAAGATGATGAGGAAGACTGTGTGATACAGTATGAATACTGGATTGTATGAATACTGGATTGTCAAAATACTATTGTTGACTATTTCTAAGGTTGCCCTGGTAGCATATTATGTTTACACGACAAGGTACAAAACGGCCGAGCGTGGTCAGCTACATTGAATGTTGAGGCCAGCTCAACTTTTATTTGAGCCGAGATTTTCAAGGTTCATATTAACTTGCCACCGTCCATTGATAATGACCTGTAGCCTGCTGCCTTGACACCAGTACACTGAACACTCCATAAAACATCACAAAACTGCAACATCCAACCCGTCCGTCCTCCTGTGCTTCCTGTCCCTCTCTACAATATTTTAGGCCAACATAAAGAAGACATTTTAAAAGGGACACGTCACCCAAAGGTGAAAATTCAGTCCTTATCTGCTCAACTCCAAGCTGATGGAAAGTTGTAGATGGATGTAGTCCACAAAACATGTCTCGTCAGCAACTGAAGTACACTGAAAATAAGGGTTCCAAAAGGGTTCTTCTACAAGGGCTGAGGTTCTACCTGGAACCATTTGCTTCTGAAAAACCCTTTCCCGAAGAAACTGTTTTTCAAGGGTTCTTGGTAACACTAACGGTTCTAGTAAGAACCATTTTGATCCAGAGAACCCTTTAAAAACTCTTTCCTGAATAAAGCGTTTTAAAATGGTTCTTGGTAACACTAACGGTTCCAGTAAGAACCATTTTGATCCAGAGAACCCTTTTTTGGAGAAAGAGTTCTTCAGGGATTGTTGAAAGCATGGGTATAAGATCCTGTATGGGTTCTTTGTAGAACCTCCCATGGGGGGTTCTGGGTGGAACCTTACACACACAGTTCTAGGTATAACCCTTTATGTTGGGTTCTAGGTAGAACCCTCCACCTTTATAAAAGGTTCTACCTGGAGCCAAAAAGGGTTCTCCTATGAGGACAAGCCGAAGAACCTTATATGGTTCTACTTAGAACTTTTATTTCTAAGAGTGTAGCGGGGGACTTATTTTGATACATAATAAAGCAACATAAAATGGCTTCATTCAGCTTGTCCAGCACAATCCAAGGTCCAAAATTGATTTAAAAAACATTATTCACACCCTTTTTCAAGTGGAAATCTTCACTGTAGCTGGAATGCTAAAAGTGTTCGCGCGCAGGCCATCTGAAGTGGATCCACGAGCTCAACAGCACTCTGTGGGTGTAAAAAGACATTTTTTAAAATACATTTTGGATCTCTGGGCTTCTGGAGACTTTAATTTGAAGAAAAAAAAGCTGCTTCAACTGCTTAGGTGATTGCTGTCACTAAGTTTTGCTGCTCCAGAAACTTGTGCAATACGAAACTTCACCCAATTTTCCATTGTCATCAGGGTGTTTAGATGCAAAAAACCCCATTGTCAAACCATTGTATAGAGAGACAGGAGACATAAGAAGACAGACAGCTACTGAGCTGAAAAGCGAGTGGACCTTGAATCTGGATTGTTGTGCAGAACTGTATCTGTTTGGCTCGCGTACCAATGTTACCAAACCAAATTGGGCCAAAACATTTCATAACATAATCTGCCGCTGTGCAATCAGTTAATGGCTCTCTGTGTCTCTGAGCTAACACACTCCTGAGAGGAGGGAGGCAGCAGAGGTGAGGGACGGGGGTTTAAATTTAGCCCCATCCTTCTTGTGGTTGCATAAAGAGAGTTACAGACAAGGACAGAGGAGACAGAAGAAGAAGAAGAGAAAGATTACCACGTGATCTGTCTGTCTCTGAAGTGTTAGATAATCAATTCTAATCCAGAGGAGAGTCATTGTTTCTAATTAATCTGGATGCTTCAGTTATTACAGCAGGCGTGTGAGGCTAAATGCACGCGACCCAGGTGAACGGACACGACCCTCACCGGGACAATGTGGGACCGAGCGGGGTTTTGGGTGTGTGTCTGTGTTTTTGCGTGTAGAGCCGACTGACAGTTCTGGGTCAAAACGCTCCACCTGGGGATTCCGCCCAGATGTTTCCAGCTGAATGTGGGTCAGATTTAGTAAGAGGGATGAGAAGGGAAGGGCAGAAAAAGAGGTTTTACTCACATGCAGAGCAGCAGACAGCGGTTTAATTTTAGAACAGATGGGCGGATAGACAGTGGTGGACAGTTACTAAGTATATTCACTCAACAATGGGACATAGATTCTGATTTTAACTTAACTTGACTTCAAATTTATTCTGTTTTACTTCTAGTCTCACACATTTCTGAGGCAAATTCGTTTAAATTTACAGACTAAGATTTTACACACGAAGCACATTATGTACTATAACTAACATTTATTTTTTACATGCACTATACACTATTTGTGCATGACACAATAATAAAAGATCATGATTCTAATCTATTCTATCCTATTCTGCTCTATATAAAGTACACTGCATTGTTATAGAATAAAACTGCATCAATTATTCAAGTCATTAAATTTAGCTCCACTTCAATCAACAACATTACGGTACACTTTTTGTTTATGCATCAGATGTGATGATCCATTGCTTTAACATTACAACACAATATTACATAATGAAAGTACTTTTTTTTGCCAATAATTATCAGAATCAGACAGAATTTGCCTTGGTATTTTGATACATAACAATAAACAAAGTGAGAGAAAGAAAAAAAGGAAAAACAGGGGAATACCGAAAAATAGAGAGATTTACAGAAAAAAATGAATGAAAAATATGTAAAAATGTGAAATATGTTGTTAAAATGAAAAGAGTCTCGTGCTGGATGGATATATGGAATCTTTCTTTTGATTGACAGACTCTGAACCAATAGGAATGAAGCTGGGCTGTAGTGGGCGGGGCTTCCCTCGTACATCAGTTGTTTAAAATGTCTCCCTAACAACCGAACTGGGAGCCCAACAGCAGAAGTTTTCGCTGGACAAAGGCCTCGTAAGTAACTCACGTCTGCGTGTTCACCTCCGTCACTCCGCCTTTATGATCTACCGACGACACGCTGTAAGTCGTATTACTACGACCGCCGATTTAAAGAAGTCGTTTTTGAGATAGGAGACATCAACCGGTAGCATCAGCTGTTTGCTATCAAACGAGCTAAGCTAATTAGCCAGCTAGTAAAAAGCTGGTTCGCTGGTAACGGATGCTAACCTGATGGAGCCCGGTCGCGTCAACGAACCGACCGTTACATGCGACAACTGTCGGTGCTGTCTGA
Organism: Lagodon rhomboides; assembly: GCA_039737535.1. Lineage (NCBI taxonomy): Eukaryota > Metazoa > Chordata > Actinopteri > Spariformes > Sparidae > Lagodon > Lagodon rhomboides. Next base: position 31,178,767 of record CM077786.1, read on the forward strand.
AGGAGACTCGGCTTATTTCTGTGCAAACCACTGAGAGATACTTGTTGTAGCTAGTTAGCATTGGCTAAGTGGTTTTTAAGCTAGTGAACCTAGCTGGGTCATGTTAAAAGAGTGTTTAGCCACAGATGTGAAGTCTGTCCGCGCGCCTCATGAAAAGCTGTACGTTACCACTCTGTTCGTTGACTTTCTTACTACGCGGGGTCATTTTTAACATGTAGGAAATGTGTTTTTTTCCCTCCAGGAGTCGGAATGGCTGGGACTGGCGAGGGAAAGAAAGAGGAGGCCGACTACAAGAGACTGCACAGCTTCCCTCTCATCAGGGTAGGAGAGAAACGGGACAGTGCCTCTTGATACAGGACAAGAACATCCTGACTGTTGTTGGGAGCATCTTATTCTGCAATGACAACAGCCAGATTACATTTCTGTTGTTGTCTTGTGCTTGTGTAGGCTCCAAATTTTAGGCTGCTGGGTTTTTAGTATTGACATTAATGATGTATTTGTTTCATAGGGACATGAAATGTACCTGCAAAAATAAATGTCAGTTTTCTGTAGTTGCCTTTTGGAAAATGAAAGACAACTTCCCAATGGCCCAGATTGGTACGTTGTCAAGTCATTAAAGCACATACAAGTTCACTAGCAAATGCAATAGTGACTAATCTGTAGTTTCAATACATGAGAGTATGTGTTTTTACACCAGTATATATTAGAAGCCATGCATTGTCATAAAAGACAGGAAAACTTTACGTACTTTGACGACATACTTACACATTAGATGATGGAAGATCTTAGAGGTTTATTGAACCATTCAAGACTTTCACCTCCTCCTCTCCCACAATATGGATTTTTTTCAGCCGATTCACTGATAATTACCTGCTTCTCATGGACGATACCAATAATAATTTAACATTTTTGTATTTTAGATATAAGTTCATAACCTGTAGTTTGTGCACCCCTGAGGGTAAAAAGGCTGAGACGTGGCAGGCAAATAAGGATGATTTATGATTTGTTATTCATGGCTCTAATACGATTTATTGTGATAAACTCAGACTTTTTCCCTCCTCTCTGAGCACTTGCAGAACATGTATTGCAAGTCATAATTCTGTTGTCTTCTTCTGAACTATAAAAACACCGTCCAGTGATGACAAGTGTGGCTCTTGTCTACATTACGTAGCTCTACACAGGTGGAGCAGCTCCTACGTCATGAATGCGACAACAGCATTGTTGTTGTTGTTGTTGTTGTTCTTCTTCTTCTCTGTGTGTATTGGCGGCTGCCACCCAACTTTAAAGGTGTAACCGCCACATGATCTTAATCCTGTGCGATTCTGCCATGGCTGTAATTTGTAAAATAAAGATTCCAACACAAATATACCTTCAATATTTCACCAAAGTCAAAAGTCCTGTAATAATGTTAGTCCTGTGAGAATCGGCATCTCTGTGATTTGGCGTACTTTACTGAACAAGTATGAAATGTGTGAGATGCCAGAGAAGTCTAGGAGCAACAAAAAGTTTGTCATATTAAAGTACAGCCACAAAACATCTGTTACTCGATCTAAATGTGCTGCAAATATATAATTTATGCTTGTAACACGTGCAGAAAGTGGGAGTTATGACATCGTATCCGGGGGATATTGTGAATTCAAGTAGAAAAACAGACTTTGCTTATCTCGAGTGAATGCGACTCAAGAAACAAACTTGGGGAGGTAACAGTAGTTGTGTTCATGTTACAATGAACACAGTAAAAGTAAAGCGAGGAGATTTAGTTTAAATAAGGGTGTAACTGCACGCAACATCAGCCATTCTCTCCTGGAAGATATTCGTCGTGTAGCACTCGGTTGTTCATGTGAAGAGCAACAGAAATAGTTGTGTCAAGAATAAAAAAAAAATGAGATGGCAAGAGGAGTTCAAACCCCGGCTCCTTTCCCGCCTCTGCACCGCTGGTCAATTACGGTGTGGATGTCAGATTGTCCGTTTCGGAAAGTTACAGACATGTTTTGGAACACAGCTGTGGGTGGAGGAGGCGTCTTCTCCCATCAGAAGACTCATTCGGATGTGAGACAGTTACGACTTCTCTGACTGAGTCTTGAGGGCGACACACACACCTGTGTTGTCCGGACGTGCATCATCACCACGGTGACACACGCCAACTATGAATACACCATTGTCCTGTCTCCAAGCACCAACTTGAGTCAGAAAAGCAGCAGTTTCATTATCTGCCTCCTGGATGAGTACATACCAGCTCCTGCTCTGTGTTTGTGTGACATGTTCACTGTGTGCTACAGGCTTATATTTAGATTTTTAGTTTTTTAATATCTTGAGTCTAACATTTAACCTGTGTGTTGTCTCCAGCACACGGACATGCCGGAGGAAATGAGGGTTGAGACCATGGAGCTCTGTGTTACAGCCTGTGAGAAGTTTGCCACCAACAACGAGGTGAGTGAGCGTTTTGTGCGGTCGGAAATTGTTTTCCTGCCACGCTGTGCCTGTCGTTAATGGCTTCTGCGAGGAAATTAAATCACACTCATGACAGCGGTGTTCTTGCAGGAGTTTTTGTTTGCACTGCAAGGCTTCATTCTCTACGTATAAACACTGTCCTCGCTGTCTTTCTCAGAGCGCCGCGAAGATGATCAAGGAGTCGATGGACAAGAAATTCGGCAGCTCGTGGCACGTGGTGATCGGCGAAGGCTTCGGCTTCGAGGTCACGCACGAAGTGAAGAACCTGCTCTACATGTTCTTCGGCGGGAGTTTGGCCGTGTGCGTGTGGAAGTGCTCGTAGCACCTCCTCGCCGTCCTCCCTCCCCTCTGACCCGGTCACTGGGCTGGGGACGAACACCAGCTGCCAGCCAGATGCTGGTCACACGTTTGTCTCGGCGGGTTAGCTTCGTCCACACCGCCGGCCACTGTGGCAGATAATAAACGAAATCAGTTGGAGATCTCCAGTTTGAAAATGTAGTTGGAAGGGAACTTTGAGCGCAGCCGTCACTTTGGCTGGCAGGCATTAAAGATAGCTTCCTGCCTCGTCCGTCACTTTCCTTTATCTCTTTGTTTTCTACTCTCCGTCCGTCTCTGAAGCCGCGCCCGTGGTCCTGAACGTTTGTGAGCGTGCATGTGCAAGAACGTGAGCTCGACTTTTACAAACAACACAGCCAGCCAGGGTCTCCAAAGTCCTTTCTCCTCATTCCTCTTCAGGGAGCGTGTGTGTGTGCGAGTGTGTTTATATGTTTGGTGTGTGCTGGACACACACCGTTTTTTGAATATAACATTTCATCGTCACCTCCCTCAACAGTAAACTGTCCACATCGTCTGTGACCTTTCACACGTGTCTTTCTCTCTTTCTCTCTCTCCAACCGCACTAGTCTTTCAATAAAATTTTTAATATTTTTTATGTGTACATATTTTGATGCGACTTGAAAAACTTCTTTTTAAAGACCAGTGTCATCTTCTTACAACTGGAAGGCTCGAGAGTCTCGTGAGCCGAACGAACACTACACCTGATCCACCTTTCCTCCCTGTAAAGGTGTTTGTAATAATCCCTATTAATATCCCCCCCACCTCTGGGTGATATTAGCAATGTGATTGTTTTCATGTTGATGCCAGTTTTTAATGATCCAGTGCAATGGATCATTTTGTGTGACTTGACCTGATTGTACAATAAACTCTGAAATGTGGTGAAATACGAACCTCGATCGCAGTCTGAGTTCTTCACCATATTTAATGTTCGCTGAAGGGGTTAAATCACATTCATTATATTTTCGGTGGAGCATTTTGTGTCAAATTTATCAAAAGCTAATGTAATTCTTGGAGCCCCAGCAGGGAAAGAATAATTACTACCGAGGTGTGAAAATTTGGTTTGCTGTGTTTTTTATTTATTTTGAAAAACAATTATGTAGTTACATTTATTAGAGACTGCACCAACACAGCCAAAAGTGAAATGATAATATATTTTTAATTTGAATGCCTAATTTTAAAACGGTAGAATGGAGTAAAAGTCGGGGAACTGAGTTCGCTCAGACTGCTATCGGCCTCTCAGCAAACAAGATGGAATCACATTCACTGTGTGGTTTTGTGTTTATTGTCTCGTGACATCGCTGCCATCAGTTTGTAAGGAAATTCTTCTCATTGAGTCAATAGTTGTATCACAGGCTCAAAAGCCTTTAGAAGCAGGAACTGGAGACTTGTTTCTCATGTGAAACAAGGCCGGATTAAAGGTCGTTTCTTCAATTCTGTGATTGAATGTGCGCTCTTTCAAAGATAGTGTAACACCGGGATGAATGACTCTGAAACCGTTTCGCTGGAACTCAACATGAAATCAACAACGACCATTGGTCAATGTGTTACTATAAGCGTCAGTAAAAGCCCAGAGTTTATTTGTACAACACAATCCAGACACAAGGCGACTCAATGTGCTTTTACGTGGCACAATATTACACTGAAAGACTTTAAAAACAAGTAAAAAGACATAAAAAAAGGTAAAAATAAGCTAAAATAGAAAAGGCTTAAAAAAGACAAGACAGTCAAAGTCACAGGCAAGGCAGCCTGGATCTAAAAGAGGTGAGAGTTGGAGCTGACCTGCAGTTTTCTGGGAGTTTGTTCCAGATATGTGGAGCATAATTACTGAGCCGAGCATCCCTAATGAAAATCTATATTTTTATTTTGCACGGAGGAACAACAACACGCCGGCAGCTGCTTTTAAACAGCTCTTTATAAATAAGAAACACTCAGAGGAGACGACCAACAAAGATGCTTCCATAAATACCTCAGAGGAGGCTCGTGGTGTTCACAAGGAGGAAAGATGTAAATGCTGAAGCGTTCGGATAGTTCGGGACTTGTTGTCAGGATGAAGATCGAACGCGGCAGGTTTTTTTCCCCGAGAAAGCTGTATTGAACAGACGCAGCTTTAAAGTTCAAATGCAATCCTCCGAAGGCAATTTACATTTTTTTTTGTGTGTGTGTGTGAGTGAGAAAGTTTCTCAAACTGACAGTTTTGCTTAAACATCTTTGTGGAGTTCCTGGTTGAAAGGCAGCGGTAACCTCAGCCGGCTCCGCTCCGCCGTTCCAGGGAGAGATCCTCCAGTTCACGCCGTCCATTTTAAATGCATCAGCGGCGGTGAGAGCAACCCGTCGGTGAAACGTGATGCCGGCGTGGAGAGAGAGGGGAGCAGACGAGAAGCAAAACAACCCGGTTCTGTTCTTTTAATGCTGAGATTAAACCTCTGCAGGAATCTCAAGGTCGCTACAACCAGGAAATTAAAGATTAGTATCATGATGAGATGAAAGTTAATAAACAGTCTGTGAGTGACTCAGCAGTTTGGATGAACAAAGTTTCAAGGATGTTGATGAAGGTTCTCAGTGATCCAGGTCATTGTAAATCTAGGTGCTGTATCGTAGGTAACTGGACTTGTTTGAGCTCCTTGAAGACGTTGGTCGTTGGTCCAACCGGCCTTCATGTGGGCTTCTAAGGCCAGGTGAGCCCAGGTGTGAATGATTGTTAAGACGGTCATTTCAGTTTGAGATACTCCTCTTTCAAACCATCTTCTCTTGTCTTCTCTGGACAAGATGTTTACGTAGTTTCAAGGATATTTGCGCTCACACAATCACTTCTCGTCCTCGTTAACCACTCAGCACATCTCAACGAGTGCTGAGCGGGCTGCGTAAATGCATCCGGTTTCACAACCTGCCTGCTACTCACGTGAAACATGACACTCATTCATGACAGGGCTCCAGACTTTCTCTCTCAGGTGCACCAGCACATCATGTGTGTGCATCTTACATTTAATTCCTGGCTGGCAGCAATGTTTAGTCATCACTTGATGGATTTTTGAGCGCATGTGTGACCAAAATAGTCGCTCCCTGCAGCCTTGTGTCATTATCACTCGACTAATTTACTGCATTTCTACGTGTAAACATGTTTGTGTGTTTCTATATGTACTGGATCTGTGTGTGTTTGTATCCCTGATGTGAAATAAATCCCAATTCTAAACCTGATTTCTATCCTAAACTCAAACAAATCTCATTTCTAGCGTTTCTCAGGTTAAAATCAACCTTTGTGACGCGTCATCTCGTTCAGAACAATAACGTGTGCCGCCTCTGAACCAGTAAAAACAGCTGACAGCAACAAATAAATAGGAAAAGTCGACTCACTCTTAGAGCACATGTGCAGAAGTAGAGTGTAAACACAGTATATAATAGTCCACAGCGGACCTGAGGAATATATTGATACAGAAATGAATATGTGACACATAAGAACTATAATGTGATGTAATGAAGCGTCTCCTTTGCACCGTGACAGTGTGGAGGGCACTATGACCCAGCAGTGACGCGCCGGGGGGCCGCCATTATTGACAAATCAACAGAATCTGGCGACTTCCAGCTCAGTGTTTGTGTACCCAAACACCGTGACCCTGAATCAGGTCGTCCTGCACTCCGGCCTCGGAGATTAGATTTTTTCCTCTCGTCAGGTTCCTTCTCATCATTTCCCGTCTGTTCACACTCATGTTGCGCCATTTTATCAGAAGAAATGTCTTTTCCTGTGCAGGAAATAGTCAGCGGTGATCCGTCTGTCACAAAGCAAGCTTATTTCCTGCTCATTATTTTTAAGTGTGAATATTACATGTCTCTGTAGAGTCCTGAAAGCGCCCCAAAAAGTAAGTTTGCTCTCGTAAGTTGTGGTTTTCTTTGAATATGATTAGAAAAGGAAACCATTAAGTGGAATGAAGATTAACATTTGGGCCCTAATTAAGATTTTGTGGTCATGTAACCACAGCACCCAAAGTCTCTTAAGTTAAATTGTACAGTAATTTAAACGTAGGCTTCCGTACTGATGTCTCTATATGATCTACGTAAGTTAACGTGGCCGTAAGCGGAAAGATTATCTCTTTCTGTGTAATTAAAATAGTTATTCTTAATGCCTGCATATCCAGGTTGGTTAAGTCGACAGATTAAGACTGATTTTGGTGCTGAGGATGTGTTAGCGCTCTCACAACAGCTGCTCTGAGGTCTGGCGCTGCAGCACAGCACTAAAACGACGTTAATGTTGTTTTACCGTCGTCATCTTTCGTCCGCGGGGGCCGTGCGGAATCGACAAAAAGCCCGAATCACGGCGGATTTTTCATCAATGGCTGTTGTTAATATGAAGACAATAACTCCCATGATGCCACAGTGCTGATATCTTTTATTATGTTTTGATTGAGAGGTTTCTGGAAGCAGAAATGAGTGTTTAAGTCATCACCGTGGGAGCAGTGTGTTTCATGTCAAGGCTTCAACAGTGGAAACAATCTTCTGTCCTCATGGTCTTCACCGCAGCTGCCTAATCAGGGACAACAATATAAATACAGAGGACTATCATCTCTGGACCACAAGGATCAGAGCTGATCATCAGTTATTCTTGTCTGATGTTGCTCAACGTAACATTTCAGGGGCGAAGGTGCCAAATCTGAGAAATGCAAACAACTACATCAGCTTTAATTTCCTCCAAAGAAGTTCCAGACTTTGGAGCCTGACTCATGTTAAGTTGGAGATGTTATGAAGGAGAGTCAACTCATGATCGTAGCTTCTGACTATCTCTCCCAGCTGGCACCGGACGTCAACAGAAGTTGGTCTTTGGTTGGATTCAAGTCATGACGTCAGGTGACCAAAACGTCCATTGACATCTACTTTCAACATCTTTTGACGTCAAATGACGTTAATATTTTGTTGTTTTTATGTTGTGGTGTCTGGCAACCAAAACCCAACGTGTGTCAGACGTCTTGTACTCACACAACTGACGTTGAATAATGACCTTTTTGGTGACAAAAATGTCTGGACAACATCTATCAACAACGTTGATTTGACTTAAGATAGCCTACATAACTGATATCCAACGTCGAACCAACGTTAAGTTCAGACGTTAACCCGATTTTCATTTTCAACTAAATTCTAACGTCTATTCAACGTCGGAGGCGTCTCAATTAGACGTCTCTATGACGTCTAGTGCCAGCTGGGCTGTTTGCAGTGCATCCAGGTCAAGACAACCAGACTCCAGATCAGATTCATCCCCCCACCGGGCCATCAGAACTCTGAACACACTACAAAGCAACCAGCACCTCCCCAAAGCACACATGCACACACAAAACATTGCACGAGTCACTTTCACACCAGCAGTTTGGACCTTTGGACTGTTTGCTCTGTCATGATCGCTGCTTTGCCACCTGATTCTGTATATTCATATCTCATTCTGCATACTTATACAGTATAATTCATATTCTCTGTGTATTTATATTTATTCTTCTATACTCTGTTGCACGAGTGTTTGGGATAAGGAGAAGTGATGCTTCACACCTCTCTGTGTTTATAACATATTGTGGAAGTGACACTGAAGCTGACCTTGAATATTTGATTAATGAGATCTGAGATCTAAATCTCCTTTGAAAGTAATTTCATCCAGTTTTGTTGTTGCGTCGCCACCACAGCTGATGGTTAATCTGGCCGCGGCGCTGACAGTCCCTCCGCGTGATGTCGCCAGCTCTCGACAGGAGATTTGGCAGGAATCTGCCTCTAAACAACAAAAATGCATTCATAACATTTCGATATTGCTTATATTGAGAAGCAGCGCAGGCGTGAGAACCGCTGGCTTACAAATCCCCTGACATTTCTCCATCCTGTCAACATCCACCCACACAACTGGATTGGATTTGAGCAGGAAACGTCCGGATTTGTGTGGATTTACCTGATCGGCCTGTTTCACGCGAAGGAGGCGGCACAATCTGCAATTACCGTACCCGCCGCCTGATTAATCCGGTGGGTCCTGCGTGGGTAAACATGGCTCCACCCTGCGATGCGTCTCATTCATTATTCACCTCAGACACTCTTTATATATCTCCTCCCTCTCTCCCCACGTCTCCTCGGCGTCGTTAAATATTCATACAAAGAGCCGCAGAGTCGCACCAAAGGCTCTGTTTGCTCAGTCTCAACACAGAGACGCTCCCCCCGGTGTGTGGAGAGGAGGCTCGCCATGCTGCCGGAGGCTCTCGTGAACTTTGGGTGAAGTTACAGACACATTAGCATCAGAGGAAGCCGTTAAATATCATGCACACGCCTCTTTTCTTATGTATTTCTATGGTTTTATTGAACCATTGGGTATTGATTTGTTTATGTCTCTGCTTATTGACATTTAGTTTTTATTGCACTTTCCCAAAATATGTTTTTTCCTGTAGGGGAGGAGAGGTCCTTTACATCAACCTGATGGCTTCTTCATCTCTTGAAGATAAAATAAAAGAACCAAATGTAGCTCGTTACAATCATTTCCACAGATATATGATATTATACGACTTTTATTTTATTTTTTGCCATCTGTCCATCTCTTGCAGATCTCCATTACAAATTTGTGAACACGGAAATGTTGAGTACACCAAAGTTTTATGTTAGAAATGTACAGTATGGGTCCCCAGCATTATGAAACTGCCGGATGCTAACTTGCATATGTTGGGCAATTAGCATGAATTAGCATAATCGTAATTGAGATGATATGATCCAAATATAAAAAAGCTCTGTTGTGTTCGTCTTTCCATCCAGCCAGTATTCCGCCCAACACAGTAACCACAACGGCAATGACGCAAAGTTGCGCAGCCAGTGACATTGTGCTTTCTTGAATCTGAAATGCAAGTCCAATGTATTAAGCATATAAAAAAACCTCAAAATCGACTCAAAATTCATCAAAATCGGCCCACCGGGAGTTAAAATATGGCCACTTTTGGTTTAAACTGCCATTCTGGACTTTGAAAATGTCAGGAATGGATTCAGCATCCTCAATAACCCCCAAAACTGTTCCAATATTGTCCAAATCGGCCAAGCAGTTGCTGATATGTTGCCCATATAGGCGATTACGCTAATTGTCCAACATATGCAAGTTAGCATCCAGCAGTGTCTAAATACCGGGGACCCATAGTGTACATCTCTAACATAAAACTTTGGTGTACTCAACATTTCTGGGTTCACATTACTGGCAAGTAGACTAAAATAGTTTCACTGGTTTTCAACACTGTGTCTCTTGTTTGTTTTCCACCATCCCCAATGACCACACTAACGACTGTCGTTGGCAATAATGGAGCACATACGACCCATAGACATCAGTGGCCTTGTGCCCGCCTCCTGAGAGGTTAAATAGCTGGACCTCCACACCGGCTAGTTGGACTAGTCCCAGCCTAGTGAAGGGAGCAGGAACTGATGAAGCCTCTTGGATGAGAGGTGAAACGTCTTCAAAGACAAAAACCAAATCCAGTTGCGTTCGATTCAATTTCCTTGAGATAACTATGACCTGGATGAATGAGAATATTCACAGACTTGTCTCTTGTTTGAGTACATTCTCACCATGTCAGAAGTCTCTGAGTTTAAACTTGTGGCTCTTCAATATGTTCCACGTTTTATTTGATGAAATGGCTCAACTTACGATCGTCAAACAAGTCATTTCGCAGGGGTTGTGACACTCAAGATAAAGTACCCATGGTTTTACAGCTGCTTCTTTTACAATGTCAGTTTATGGAAAACAAATTTTGGGCATCACATGATGATATTACTCTGTTTGGCCACTAGGAAAGTTGTCCTGAAAGCCCGAGGCTCTTCCTGGAGGCTTGTATTCAACCAGGGAAGTAGTCTGCACCCGTGGCTGATGTGGGCGCCAACACCTCAGTATGGTTCTCGCAGCACCTAGCACTCGTTCCTATGTGCATAATTTAATTACCGGTTCTTCTCTTCCTCAAGTTTTCATTCATCATAAATAAATCACAGTTACTGCTGTGAGCAAAGGCTTTAGCGGTGAGGACACACGCCTTTAACTACACTTTACAAATAATGAGTTTCCAATGCCATCAGTTAATTAGACCTGACTATCTTTACAGTCTAACCCTGCAGGAGTGTTTTCACATAGCGTGTCGCAGCAACAGGCAGTCGAGACAAATAAGGTTTATAAATGCGTGAAAAAAACCCACTGATTAGTGCTTCGGCTGCTGATGCTGAACTTCAAACGCGGCTTCTGTGCCGTCACACTGTGTCCTCATTCGAAGCATCTCTGTTATGTTGGAAAAGCTCAGTGCCGTATCTTAGCAACCTCCTCGCCACCTGCGATGATGTGCGGAGGGGAGGTTGGAGTGTGTGTGTGTGTTAGTGTGTGTTAGTGTGTGTGTGTGTGTGTTAAAAGACACAGGAAGTAAAACGGAGAAGACATCTGTAGGGGGTTTAAGATGTGGTGACTGACAACTGACGGGATTCGATATCTGGCGCTGAAAAGGAGAGAAAAGTGAGTTTAGCGACTGAAAATTCAGATTTCGACAGTCGCTGAAGGATCCAGAGATGAGAGCGCGACAATAGTTAGAGTCGGAGGGCGACGGAGGACAAGCGAGCGTGAGGGATGCATTTTTCATCCCAACACCGCTGGTGGGCTTTTTATATTGAGAGACGAGAAAAAACAATCCAGTTTTAATATGAGCGCGTGTTGGCGCGGCAGCGACTCTCATGACCACCGGCTCCCGTGGCTTCGTGTCCCACCAGCTCATCTCTAGACTGAAATAAAAGGGGCCGCCTTTCATTAAGTTTTGGGGGAAAAGTGGATGAGACGACTGGTGTGTGTGCGGATCAAACTGGAAACAGCTTGTTTATAATACATCATTGAGGGGACGGAGACGGAGAGACAACAACAGAGACACTTGGCAATAAAGGTGAACCGGCCGGAGGGCTGGCAGGTGAGCTGAAGTGAGGAAAACAAATCATGAGATTGGAGGGAGAGGAACGGAGATGACAGATGTGAAGCCGTTCTCTCCTGATTGATTCCTCTCATCACTCCGCCGAAAGGCTGGAGACATCCTTGGCAGCTTTTTTGCCTCACTTGCGGCGAGAAATTGAAATAAAAATCCGCAAATTGTATCCTGACAGTGGCTGAAAGGGATCGGAGGAGAGGATGCTACTGGTGCTGACAGCCTTGAAAGTCATTTCAGTTATAAAAAAACCAGTTCAGCTAAGCGAGGCCGCCGCCACGACGACGAGGCTGAACAGGAACGCGAACAAGAATTCAATAAGCGGGACGGTTAAGGAGTTCAAGCACACGCTGGTTTCAATTCAAACGCGACGCAGCTCCGTGATTCAGCGAAGCACAATTAATTATCCTGTCAAAGACGAGTCTTTGCTTCCCCACTGAAAGATAACAGGTCGGACTTTCCGCTTTCTTTCTTTTCTGAAGCGTCCTCGGGCTCCGTGAAACGCACTTCAAGTCCAATTTATTATCACTGTCGTAGCTGTACGGACTCCTGGCGTACAGTCACGGCTCGTAGTCACCGGGGAGAATAAAATGAACGTGGAGAGACAGTGGAAGAACATAATGAGTCCCAGTGTATCCGCAAAGTGGTCACTGAAGGGTTCGACAAGGATGAAAGTGACAGGAGTCGAATTCAATCACAAGATGACTGTGAAATGTGTCTGTTTTTTCACTAAACTGTCATAAATCTCTGTTGAAAGTACGTCCCGACACACAGCTTCATGAGGCTGTGACTCCAAAAATGTTCATCTAAAACCACGTACACATCTTTAGCTTCTTCTTGGTCTCCATCAACACGTCACACGTTTCTGATACGCCCTTGAACACAACTTTTTTTCTTTAGCAGCAAGGTAAAACCCACCGAGATGTGTCCCAGTCTTTGAATTTAAATAATTCAGACCCGCTGAGACGTCCCGGCCGCTAAAATAAAGAGCCCAGTGTTTGCCCGCGAAGACAGTCGCCCTGATGCATAATAAAAACCAAACACATGTGGCGATCGTCTACGACCTTATTCCTTTAGTGTCCGACTTCTTTTCCCGCTTTGGTTTTTACATCATCCTAATCCCATTCGCTTCATTTGCATGTAGCTCATGTTGCGATCCAGGACATCAATGTTTCATGAGCGCTGGTGAATAATAAATGAACGTGACCACCTGCGTGAACACAGGAGAAGAAATCTGTTCAACGCACTGATAGAAATGAGTCATTTTTTTAAAGGCAGGTGATCCTCTGCACTGTCAGTACACTGTGTATTCAGACGAGGCGTGACATTTTGTTAAACTCTCTCAGATCTCCGTACGAGACACACATAAAGCCTACAACGTGTAGATACACGACGCACACGCCCGGACTTTAAAGAGCCTATACTTCACAGGAACAGTGGATCCTGTGGGAATCTCCACCGAGTCTGAGGTGCCTGAATCAAAGTCTCAGAGCAAACACACTCGCGGAATATAAAATATCTGCTTTCACGCCGCCTGGTTATTAAGTCCACATTGTTGGGCGCCTCGAACAGACTGCAGATAACTCACTGTTTATGTACAGAGAGGGTATTTACGTGTACGGCACGCGGAATAAATGTTCCTCTGCTTTTATTCCTCCTGCAGTACGACGTCAGACTGTTTGTTAAGGAACAACATTATGTATATGTGAAATATAATTCTCAAGCCTTCTGTGGCTCCAGAGGAAGCTATGGACACTGTTTTATTCTTTCCCCTTTTCAAAAAAAGCACCCACATTACCCACAATGCAGCTCAGCCACTGAAGCCCCGTTTACACGAAGGGAAAACGCAGATATTTCCAGGCGGTTTGGCCTCTCATTTACACGAAAACCCCGTTTTTATCACAGAAAATGATTATTTCTAAAAACTCCGGGCAAAGTGGAGAATTTGGAAAAACTCCGGTTATGTGTTGTCGTGTCAAACTGGGAGAAACAGGGTTTTAGGTTCTCACGCTCATTAGGCTATGCGCCAGAAAATGCTTAACGTCATGCGAGCTTTGTTTTGAAAGGAACAGGAAGTCGTCGTGTTATTCGTTGTTGTTGATTCTGAGGATTCTGATTGGCTTGCATGGCTTTATCCTTCTCCCTACACTGCCGCCCAGAGGTTTGGCAGAGTTATAATGGCGCTCGACGGCGTATTTATGCGGGTCTGATGGAAATGACAACTTTTTTTAAAAAACGATGTTGTGTGCACGATGTTATTTTTGAAACCGGAGGGGGGAAATATTCGTTTCGTGAGCTGAGTGACATCCCTGGAGGCAGTTTAGGAGCTGTAGGAGTAAAATTATAAATATATTTAATCTTGATTTTCTTTTAATGGTCCTTTGAAATCATATTTTCATTGTCATTGTCAACCGCTGATGGTGGCGGTAGCCGCTTTATCCCTTTTTTCAAGGGGTTGCGGGGAGGTTTCTGGAGCCAATCCCAGGTATCTAAGGGCGAAGGCAGGGTGCACGCCAGACGAGTCGCCAGCTGATTACTTTACTGATGGCAGAGGCCGCCTCGTAAGGTGCCAAGTGCACATCAGGAGCGATTTTGGGGTTCAGTATCTTGCTCAAGGATACTTCAACAAGTAGCTCAGCTCTGCCCCGCCCCAGGGAGCCGGGATTCAAACCAGCAACCTCCCGAACACTGGTCGAACTGCTCTACCCGCTGAGCTACAGCCGCCCCTTGAAATCATATTTAAAATGTCAAACCATCAGTATTAATCCAGATCAGCCTGCATCTGGGGCGCATGTTCCTGGACGGCCCTGGCTGTCACGAATGATCAGGAAGTTTGCCGTTCCAACGCTGCCTGTTAAGCATGAAACGCACGTTTACATTTAGACTTATCTAATAGAAAAAGTTGCACTCTTTTGTGAAGTAACTCTGCAGGACGAGATCAAGCCGAGCTGTGTGACGTGAAGAGGTGGAAGTGACAGCCCGAAGTGGAGTTTTTCAAAGGTCCGACTGATGAACGCACCGACAAAAGGACAGACGAGACAAATAAACCGGCGGAACGAGTCTGACCGACTAAAAAAGAAAAAGAGAGAGAGAGTAAACACATCGATCCACATCCAGATCACTCTGACCTGGCACCCACCTCTGAGTCTGGTGGCAGGAAAGTGCAAACAACCTGAGCGAAGCTGCTAAACAGAGTCCCGTGTGATTCCACTGAGGAACAGCAGCAGCAGTGAGGTGACAGCAGAGATCGTAAACTGTGTAAGTTGCCTTTTGTTTTTCTCTGTATGTAAATTGACTTTCTGAAAGGTCAGAAAGTGAAAGCAGGCTGAGATTTACTTTCTTCAATGTATAAGCCTTTTGTTATATACAGGGACAGCATGATGCTCTGACTTTAATTTCCTTCCTTAATGCTCTACACCATATGTCTTTCCCTCATATAATCGCCGAGCGTCTTTTTTCCTTCCTCTCTCCTTCCCCGCATGCGTTCACCTCTCCGAACCCTCTCTCGGCTCCTCTCAGCGGGATGATGTGGCGTATGCGCAGTCGCTCCAGGACAATCTGTCTGTCCTTGGCCTCCGTCGCCGTTTTCCTCTACCTCCTGCTGGCGTTCGTGTCTCTTCCCGTTCACCGCCAGCCCTGCGACCACCTGCTGCCGCCGAGGACGCACGTCCTGCGAGACCTGGCAGCCGCCGACCGCACCTCCGTGGGGCCGAGCGGCCCGACTGACGCCACACGCGGAGATTCTTCCAATAAGGATGCCAGCGAGGATGCCAAAGGCCATGTGCGAGCGCTTTCCGCCGGGCTCTCGTCGGCGACGGAGGGTAAAAACGCCTCTGCGAAGACGCCAGGCGATCTGGAGTCTGGGCTGTCGAAGCTGGAGGCGCTGTTCGACCATCCTCTTTACAACCTGCCCGGCCCTCCTGTCCCCGAGGAAGACTGGCTGCTGAAAGTGAAACCGAAGATCAACCCGAGCGAGAAGAGCTCCCAGATGTGGTCAGTATACACAACACAGTTAAAGGTTGTATCAGCGATTCTGGGCCGAAACATAAATGATCACATTCATCTGCTTTTTCCTCACGATCCGCTAGCTGCCCGCCCCGTAAGCATGCCGTCAAAAAACTGCGTCTCTGTAGGCAGCCGAGGCTCCGAGATCGCACACAGAAACAAATGGTACTACCAACAACTCAAAGGCAAAATAAACAGTGTTCCAACCAATCACAGACAAGGGGTGGGTGTTGTGGTGTTGCACGCGAAGTGGTCGCCAAAAGAAGGTCAGCTGACGGTGTTATCAGAAGCTAGAATGGCGGAATCAATACCCAAGAAGAGAAAGAGTGAGAGAATACCAGCGTGTATTTTCCAAGACCAGAATAAGTATCGGGAAGGCCATGGAAAGATGGAAGGAAGTAAAAGAACTAAAAGGATTTAAATCGGATGCCGAGCTCGCGCTGTTTCTTCTGGACATGTGAGTAGCAGCCAACTGCTAGCACTGCTAGCACTGCTAGCGTGTTGCTTGTTGACCTGTTCGGATGTGAAATGTGACCGAAGCTCGTCTAAATTTGGATCGGTCTAGCAAACGTAGATGAAGTAATGCTGAACAGAGTGAATATCAGATTTAGAAATGTGAGTTGCGTTTGTTAGCTCGTAGCGTTCATGGTCATGCACGTCCATGAAAATGCGCGTTCATGATCATTTTCAAAACACGGGAAGGAGGGGCTAGCTGGCTCTGTTTGTTTGGGATCTCGCAACGGACGTGAGGGCAACCAGGATCGCTGATACAACCTTTAATGTGCAAAAGATTTCTCCTCTCATATAATGTCACAATCAAAAAAACTATCTTTCCACAACCCCTTTACCTCGAGCAAACACGATCATACTCGCTTCATCTCACGTCTCTCAGCATTTCAGTTCCTCTCAGTCGCTGTAGTCAAGTCAATAAAACTTAATAATGCCTGCAGGGGTTGTTCTATCCGACACCTCGCTACCCAGGCACAACACATCCGCTCACTCTGAATCTAAAGCAAGTGAAAACACTTCATGGACGACTGTACGGAGGATTCTGCTCATGTTACACTCATGTAAGATTTTCAGCAGATGGGTCGGACGGCAGGGAGCAGACATGATCCCCTGTCGTCAAGCCATGTTCGTCACAACGCTGTTACTATAGGTTTCTGTGGCGTCTCTGCGAGCATGCTTGGAGCTTCTGTATGTTTGTTGGTTGATGTATTTCCAACAACATTTCCAGCAGACACTAGAAATACGAGCGGCCTCCTCGGAATGCTTCGTTATATTCTGTAGCCTTCCCCTCCTCAACATGGTTCACGCTCTTGATGACCATCTGCAGTTCTGGCTGAAAATATAAAATGTAACACTATTATCCGAAATGATTCCAACAATGTTCAAACCCAGATGAATCGGTGAGTTTACTCAAGGTGACGGTGTGTTTCATCTGGTCGCCTGTCGCTAAAACCTCTGGGAAAAACATCAGATGATTCGCGAGCGAGTGAGCGACTAAACATGAATTGAATAAAACTTTTAGAAGAACCTTTTTTACATTTCTGTCTGAGTCATAGATATATTTTCATCAATAGTGGTTGTTTAACAATGAAGACAGCGAATCCCATGAAGCTACTCGTATCTTCTGTTTTCACAGAGAGACTCCTCGAGGCGGAAATGACCTGCTGTGCATTTAAAGGGATATTCCGGTGTAAATTTAATCCATGGTCTAACACACCTTGACACCGAGTAAGACTCCCCCTCGAGAGGTCAAGTTAGCTGACCGCTAGCTTAGCTAGTTTTAGCAACCTCAGAAAAGACCGCACGATAACAATACACTGCAGCTTATGTCTCCATTTAGAAACCGCCATCAAAAAGCCACAATTAATGGTGAGAACAGCACCAAACTTCAGCAACAGTACATGTACAGTCCCAGCACACAGTACGAAGCATCAAACATCTGCTAGCTTTGCTGGATTTGTATTAAAAACACAGCACAACTCACCCTCTCCTCCAGCAGCCTGCCTGTGTGGGGAAGCCCTGACGAGTCGATTACCGAGTGCAGTAGATTTCTGCAGCTCAAGGATGAAAATGTCTGATTATTACTCCATGGAATGCTCAGTTCTTATTATCGAGAGCTGACAGGGAAAATAACGGAAGTAATGGAGTAATAATCAGACATTTTCATCCTGTCGGGAAGCTAACTTGTTTTTTTTAAGTTATTTATTATTGTTTTATCTATAAAATTTCACTATCAAGAACCTAAGATGGCTTTTCTCAAATGACCAGCAGTCCAAAACCCAAAGAGATGCAGCAAGTTTAGAAAGCGATTTTCCTGGAAACGTGATCAACCATTGTCAAAATTGTCTGATTCTTTTTCTCTTTCTGTCTTTTTATGTAAATGTATCGGTGATGCTGCTGAACAAATCATCCATTCTTTGTTTGAGCCAAGGCATGTCTGGTGCCAGCCTCTCAATTAAATCAAGAGAGAAGAAGATAACTCCCTCGCCTCCCGTCTCTCTCTCTCTCTCTGCAGGGTGAGCGCTAGCAAGGAAGGCTACGAGAACATCCAGTGGAACAGCAGCAGCGACAGCCACCCTCCCTGGCTGCGCTTCCACCTGAGCATCTCCCGCTGGCAGCTGTACCCCCGTCGCGACCCCAACATGGAGGCGCTGACCCAGCAGCTCGCCACGCAGCGCATCGTCAGTGCAGGTGTGGCACAAGATCTCTGATCCGGGGCTGATGTGTGCTCGCGCAACGTTAGAGTCTAACACAGAAGGAGGTGTCAGACGATCAAAAGAGAGATGTTTTTTAAGGAGTGGACAGGAGGATCTGAGTCAGTTTGGAGGGTGACTCACTTTACTTCTTGATAGAATAAGTGAGAGACCAAGAAGTCGTGAAAAGCAGCAGATCTATCAGAACCGGGGCTCCGAGGTGAAGCGTGTAGTGGAAAAAGGTGGGCTGGCTTCGGGGGAGAGGGCGGGCAGATGAAGGGACGGCTTGTTTGGATGGTGTGACACCTGAGGTTTAGGGTTAGACTTTCAAATGTAGATTCACTTCTCACTTCTCTTGAAATGAAAGCTGCTGTGAACCTTTGAAGGGCCTCGGGGGCTCGGCAGAGGATGGAGATGAATATACAGTATGAATCAGCGGCCGGGGAGCAAACATCTCAGCGTCGGTTAATCAGCCACGTCTCTCCACGCTAACCTCTTTTTCACTGTTTGTGTATTTGGTCTGGTTTGATTAAAGCTGCGACGAGGAGCCGTCCCTTTACGGTTGCCCTCGTGGACAAAGGTGTGGCGCTGTGGTGTGAACATCTCACCGCTTCCCCTCATAAAAAGCTCTTGATCTGGCTCGCTTGTGCATTTTTAATGCTATTCTTCGTTTTCAAAGGATAAGTTCAGCCGAAAAATGAAAGTTTGGTCAATATCTGCTCACCCTCGTGCCGGTGGAAAGTTGGGGAGAAGTTTTCTAGTCCACAAAACATCTCTGGAGCTTCACAGCACGACGACATTGCAGCATTCTCCTAAACAACTGAAACATAATCTCAAGGAAATTGAATCGAATGCAACTGGATTTGGTTTTTGTCTTGAAGACGTTTCACCTCTCATCCAAGAGGCTTCATCAGTTCCTGCTCACTTGACTAGGCTGGGACTAGTCCAACTAGCCGGTGTGGAGGTCCAGCTATTCAAGGAGGCGGTCACAAGGCCACTGATGTCTATGGGTCGTATGTGCTCCATTATTGCCAACGACAGTCGTTAGTATGGTCGTTGGGGATGGTGGAAAGTTGGTTTCGACTTCGTTAGTGCTCTAGTGCTGAAGTCTCTTGGATGGGAGGTGAAACGTCTTCAAGACAAAAACCAAATCCAGTTGCATTCGATTCAATTTCCTTGAGATAACTATGACCTGGATGAATGAGAATATTCACAGGCCAACTGAAACATAACTCGTTTTAAAACTCCACACAGCTCGCCCAGCGTGACTAAAGTGTCTGAAAGCTCTGAGATCCTAAATCGATTTGAAACGATTTTTTTCTTATTTACACTGAAGCTCATGCGCCCACATCTGACACTTTAAGCTGAGCAGCTGCTGTGAAGATTTCGGCTCAGAAAGGGCGTAAACAGAGATACAAAGAGAAAATTATATCAGAGCTCAAACTTGAGAACATCTGGAGAACATCTCAAACCGGTCTCAAGTACACAGCTAGTAAAAAATAGTTCCGAACAAAGACATCAGCTTGATCGTGTAGCCTTTCCTCATTGTCCTGCACAGCTGAAGGTTCAGCCTTGGCCTCTTTTCTAACAACAAGAAAACCACATTATCAGACCACATAAGTGTACTGACAGAAGCCTCTGGTCATTCTAGCACGGCTGACGTAAACTGAGCAATGATGTGTCTTATTGTTTCTGAATTTAACTTTTGATTTCCGAGCAAAAGCGCTATTTCACCTCCCAGAGGCGACACAGCCTCGCCTCAACAACCAGCGGCTTAAATACAGTCAGGAAGCAGGTTTTTTTTGTGTGTTCGACTCTTCGCTCAACCTTGACAAGCCGCACGTCATCTGACAGCACATTCAAATAATTTTTTTCCAATTTCCACAACTCCAGCGACAAAACAGCAGAACAAACAGTTAATTTCCCGCGTTCGCGCCTATGCAAATTGGGTTCGTCGCTTTGATTAATTCTTTTTGATATTAAGCTTCAAAGCGAGCGTGCAGAAGAGGCTGGGCGTGCGACTGTTGCAGCCCGGCGTGACAGTGACTGTAATCAGAACAGATCAAGGACGGCGAGAATGCGCGACAAAGACGTGCGCTTGTTAGGCAGTTGTGGCTTCGTCTAAATAACTGAAGGTAGAGAAAAAAGCAGATAAAAAGATATTTACCCAGGTGAAGGAATAATGATCAATATATATGTGGTAGAAAATACATAAACGGACACGAAGAAACATTAATTATAAGTCCTGCTGATTTGAATACCGTGTTATTAGAGGGTGAAGGCTGAGAGACACGTGAATGAATGCAAGTAATGCATTGTGTGTGTGTGTGTGTGTGTGTGTGTGTGTGTGTGAGATGACACAGCGGTGTGAGTGAACCGTGTTATATCGCCATGACGCACATTATATTTCTTTGTTATATTCCGCTCTGTGAGTGTGTCCCATTAGAGGCCGGCGTGTTTGGTCACAGCACGGCGTGTGGCACGTGTGTGTGCGTGTGTGTGTGTGTGCAAACTGTGTGCTGTGTTGCTATGGAAACGTTCTCGCCATTGTTTTTTTTCAGTGCAGAAGTCTGGGGGGACGCAACTGAAGCTGGTGATGTCATTTCCCAACTACGGACAGGCCATGTTCAAACCCATGAAGTGAGTCGCGAGTGGCAAATCCATCACGAGTGGATCGACTCAGTAGATCACGAGGGGAAACTGTGGATGCATAGTAAAAAGGCATTTTTAATCCTTCAGACAAATGTCGTGAGTGAGTAAATATTAGAAAGGACTGTGTCAGATATTTCCTCATGTCCAGTTAGTGTTGGTTTTAATGGAGGACAGAAACTTCCACAGGCCGTGTGTGCTTGTTCAAAGCAAAGTGAGCAAATAAAAGAGGCTTGTATGAATTGAATTAACACATCATACGCCTTAGTTTGACTTTCTTTCTCTCTGACAGGCAGGAGAGAGACGAGGAAACCAACTACAACCTCTACTACTTCTCTGACTTTGAGAGACATAATGCAGAAATCTCGGCTTTCCACTTGGACAGGTACCAAGTCCAGCTTTTTTTTCCTACCCTGCTAAGAGTTCACACAGCGAGTGTAATGCTGGAAGAAACGGCCACAAAATGAAAACATGTTACGTAACGCTTCTTCTCCGCTCCCTTCCCATTTTCTTTTGTGTTTGTCTTCTTGTCCTCATTTCCCCGACTCTCCCTGCAGGATTCTGGGCTACAGGAGGATCCCTCCGGCGGTGGGGAGGCTGGTGGACGTGGTCGAGGAGATCAAAGATGTCACTACCGACCGCAAGGTGGCTCGAACCTTTTTCACTTCCCCTGGTACCCGCTCACGCAACCCTTCCATTACTCTTTCAGCCTGCCTGAAAAATGCCGCTGTTTGTCGGCCGATTCTGAAAAATCTCTTTGATTCGTTTTCCTTTTTTTTCTAATTCTCTCTGGTCACAACCACCCACAAACTCTTTCATCCAAATGTTTTCTTTTGTAATTTTCATTTCCTCCTCTCCTCCTCTTCCTCCTTTCCTCTCCTCTCCTCTCCTTCCTCTCCTGCTCTGTGCTCCTCTGGCTCCTCCTAGTGGGCAACGTATGTTTCTACGGCCAGTGCTCCTACTACTGTTCGACAGAGCACGCCGTCTGCGGCCGCCCCAGAAAGCTGGAGGGCTCTCTGGCCGTCATGCTGCCCGATCTCTCGCTGGCGTCCCGCAGGTCCTGGAGATCCCCCTGGAGACGCTCCTACAGCCGCAGCAAACTGGCAAAGTCAGTGGGTATATCTGTCTTTAGCTTTAGAGGAACCGCTGTGCTGGATGAGATAAAGTGATTCAACAAATTCAGCTCAGCAAAAACACCCAAATGTCTCTACGTGAGACCAGAACAACAGCTACAGTGGTTCTACAATCTATCATATTTTTTCAGCTGCAAATTACAACCCTCGAAAACTGGTCGACGAGTCTACCTGTGATGTCGAGAGTGAATGATGTCTGCCTGTTTCAGGTGGGAGTCAGAACCAGACTACTGCTCGACAGTGAAAAAGACCCCGCCGTACAACAAAGGCACGAGGCTGGTGGACTTCATTGATCTGGTCATACTGGACTTCCTGATGAGTAGGTTTATACTTTGCACAGTGTATTGCAAGAGGTTGAGACAAACATCAGACTTTTTTACAATGTGGGTGAGGGAAGAGTTAACGAAGTTGTTACCTGCAGCTCGGCACACAGCAGAAGAGTCGCAGCTTGAGTTTGGCTTCTTACTGAACCCTCTTTGATGTTGATGTAACCTGTGGAGAAGGTCTACAAGGCTGAACAGTTCGCCTAAAATATCAATGTTCAGATGTTATTGAATTGATTTTAATGCCAAAGGATGATGTGTTCATCTAAATCATCAAAAGCATCAATACAAAAGCCGTGAACTATTTCAGTTGGTGAGGCAGCTCACAGATTGAAGCTACACTTTCACCTCTCCAAGGTCGAACACGGGCAGCGGAGGAGACGTTATTAAGGAATTTAATATTGGAGCTACAGGTGTTACAGTGCAGTCTGTGTGACCTGCAGAGGTGGAAGAAGATCCTTTAAAAGTACAAATACCACGTCATGAAAATACTTAATCACCTGTAAAAGTTTTTCCGGCATTTAAAACTTTACTTGAGTGAAAGCAAGGGTTATTTTACTGAAAATAATAGAATGAAAGTACCAATTTAGCAGAAAATTGGTCTGTGACTGATATAAAAAAAATTAATTACCAAAGCAAATGATTTATATTGTTAAATCAATGCATAAGCAACTATAAAATATCAACCACAGCTTGTATTTATTACTTTATAAGGCCTACTTTAAATACATTTTGTTGGTAACACTTTATAATAACCATCATTAATAAATGTTTGCTATAGTTTATTATTTTTATGTGAAGTTTTAATCATGACCTTCCAACAGAACTGCAGATGTAGATTAGCTCTACGCTAACTCTGGTTATTGTACATGGTCCTTCTACAACTAAAGATAAATACACGTTAAATATAAAGTTACTGTTGTTATTGATGGTTATTTTGAAGCGTTACTGGCTTCTTTAATCAAGTATGATTTTAAAAGCAGGGTTATTACTCACAGCAGTAGTTCTACACTGTGTTGTTGATGTTTATAGCTAAGAATAATTAGCATGTTGAGTAGGCCTCACTTCTTCCAGCACGGATCTGCTGGGTCACCAAACACGGTGCAACACCTGAATGACTCGCTGTGATTTCGTGTCAGTGTTCTCTGTTGTTTCCTGCTGTCTTCAAACGCCGTACCGGGTTAAATGAAAAGCTTTCAAGGCTAAAGGTTATTAACAGTAACAGCAGACATACTTGACCTTCAGCAGCGGACCGGCCAGACCCACACGTGACGTCACTGCACGAGCGTTACCGTGGCAACGAGCCGTCTCCATGGTTGCGTTGACAGACAGGTAAGAGTCACACAAGTTAGTTTCTCTACTTATCTTGTTAGCTAGCTCGTTGTTTAAAAGTTCTTATTTAAGTTTAGAAACATCACTACCTGCTTTCTTATCTTCTTGTGGAGAAGTTATATGAACAGGTGTTAAACTGCGACGAGTGTAACGTCTTTGCTTTACAACTAACTTTAGTTAACTGGTGTAACTTAACTAACGTTAGCTAACGTTAACTAGCAAAAAAGTGCTTATCGTGTAAAGCTCTGCTAGCGAACTTTATGAATGAACCGGAGTTGAGGAAGCTGTAAATAGTTATACAGCAGTGTGTGAAAATGTCTCCCAGTCAAAACAAGTTGTATCATCCTTTATAATTGTTGGTAAGATTTGTTGTAAGCTAACTGCTAAAGTCTGTCTGCACAGAGATATCAACATTTTAGCAGCAACATGTTGAATATCTGTCAGAAATTCAAACATTTTTCAGGATTTGTGGTCAGATATATGGCATAGTAAAAGGTTAATATATATAATGCTTATCTTGGTTACAGATCAGTGGGCTGTTTCATGCCATTAAACTCATAATTCTGTTATCAAAGTTTCTGCTTATCTCTGTTTAAAATTATGTTTGTTGCTTACAGTAAGGGACACAATCCTTATAGAGATCGCTGATATCATGTACATCTTTATCTAGAAATAATGATTTTGTTTTTTTGTATGTCACTACTTAAAGGAGCACTATGTAGTTTTGGGAAAATAAATTTTAATCAGAAGAGAAATAATAAACTTAATTTATATAATGCAACTTCTAAAACAAAGTTTACAAGGTGCTTTGATGATCAAGCAAAAGCAGGAAACTCAGGAAGACAATATTACAGAATAAACACTCAGTAGTCAAGCCAAACACAAGGAAGCCTTGTCTAAGATGAGTTAAAACAAGAAAGCAGAACAGAAAATGTAAAAACACAAAAAGTAATTATGAGTCATCACAAGTAAAAGGACTAAAAGTGATAAAAGAGGCAAAATCACAGAAAAAGAAAAAAAAGTAATGCAAAATTCAAAGATCCTCAGTGACTACTTTTCTCTAAACGAACTAAATAAACAAACTCTGTTGGTTTCCGTGACTGAATAAAATGAATAAACAAACTGAGTTTGTATTATTACCTCATTAATATTTCAATATAAAAATTCTGTGCCTGAATTTCTTCTCCAAATACTATGTGGTGCTCCTTTCACAATACAGGATATGTTTTATGCAATAAATACACAATATATATATATATATATATATATATATATATATATATATATATATATATATATACACTAAAGAATTACATTAAGTTTTTGTTCTTTCTTCCAGAAATTCCAGAGGAAAGTCCTAATCTAGATTGACAAGACAACGATTGTGCTACTTACACCTGCTGATGGTATTCAGAGAAAGATCAGCAGCATGTCCGCTGCCCCTTCAGAGAAAAGATCCTATGATGGAGACATTACTAGGCTTGGATCCAAGGTTAAGAAGAAGGCCCATGCTCCTGAACTGACTTTACCTCCTCTATGCCGGGAGCCACTTAATCTCTCAGCAGCCTTCGTGATCAGGCCTCTGTTCAGAAATGTCCCCTCTGATAGGCTTTCATCAGCGGTGGAACTTCCTCGTCTTACAGCCCAAGAAGGACCTGGAAAAGCCACAGATGATACAAAATGGACTGAGAGACCTCGACTAATGGCCTCAGCATTAGGGACCCACATCCCTTTCAGAACTGCTGATGAGTCAACAGTCCGGAGGTACATGGAGTAATTTGTTAAGATACAAATTATTATTATATAAAATTTAAAGTTGTGGTTATGAGTGTAATTTCCCACTGTTATCAAACTGATGAAATGACAAATCTGATGTTGTTGATGGTTTGCAGCTGGACTGGATGTGTTTTTACAGATCCTCTACAGTGTCTGGATTTAGGGTAATTCATATTTTCCCAGATATAGTTTTACCCCAGTATATTATAGGAGCTTGTCAAGTGGTACTTTTTTCAATTATGTATTTGACTACTGAATTAATTGCTCTTTTACACTCAGATTTCCTTGTTTCAGTCTTACAGGGAAAGATGAAGCCATAAAAATCGCACCATGTAACGATAAAAAGATAACCACCGTGATAAATGGGAAAGTGACCAAACCAAATAAAGTTCCTCTCACTGGCACAGAGGTAGTTCAAATCTTTGCCAAGAAAAGAGACCTGGGAGAATTGGAGCTTTATTACCTGAAAGAAGTGTCCGGAGACTCTTACAGGTACGGTAAAATAAGGTTACGTACCGGCTGGGATGCACACAATTAAACCGTGAATGCACAGTGACATGTCTGCTCTGTTTCCAGACCATATGACCTGCGAGTGGTCCATTCCAGTGAAGCTGGTTCTGAGCACTACATCTTCTCCTCTAATTCCGTCCTACATGTGACGGAGAAGGGTTATGGTGGACTCGTGAGTCTGGCAGAGTGGCACAGAGAGTCTACATTGTGGACAGCCTTGCAGGAGATCCAGTTTTTCAGGGACTTTAGACTGCGGAAAGCTTTCACCAGGTGAGTTAGATACAAACTATGCTTTCTCTCTCTTGTTCAGGGTTTTGTTATCCCCTAATTACTATTTATTTTACCCAGGAAAATCTATCTGACAGTCTGACATATCTGAATCCCTCCAGGCATAATGTCTGTCTAAATGAATTCCCTTCACAGAATGTGAATTGTATTAAAAGTGGAGTGATTAAGATAAAGTGATTTTTTGAAAGGGATATGATTTGAATGCTTGAGCAGTCTCTGTGAATTGATTTTTAACTGGTAATAGGCAGGTTTTCTGCTTCAATGTATCATTCTGAAGTAAATGTTGATTGAGCAATGCTAATGGATAAAGAATAATGAAATTAGCAGCGATTACATTGGTTCGCTATAAACCTTTCTATCACGATACAATTTCATCTGCCACCAGGCCTGCGGGAAAGGGATTTACCAGCGATCCATTTCTGCTATGGACTAAATGATTGCATAAACTCACGTTTTGTCCGATGTTGTTGTTATTTATAACTCTAAGGACAACAGAAGCGATCCAGTTGTCTTTGCAACAGTGGCAGCAAAAAAAATCAACTTGGAAACACTGGGGGGTAAATTTGTTAGTTGCCAATTTAAGTTGAATAAACGCAGACCATATTTGAACGGAGATTCTTCCATTTGTCCTGGACATCGAAATGTTCCAGCACATCTGCTCCGTCAAAGATTTCTTCCAAGATAAACCCTGCGCTTGTTTTGTGTTTTCATCCTCATCCTTCGTCTGCTTTATGTCTTTTTCATGCCAGGTGGCATAGAAATGTGCGTAAAATCATTTTCCAGCGCCGCTGTGAGGATCTGCAGGATATGCTGGTTGTAGCTGTACCTCAGTTCAGAAACGCTCTTTTTCTGTTCTCCAGGTGAGTCACATTCACATGGAAATCATTCAATCTTAGTTAAATTGTGTTTTTTTTAAGATGAGACCAGTTGTTCTGGTTCTGTATCTTTTACAGAATCATGGAAGAACTGAAAGAAACACACCGGCTGCCCCAGGACAGATCTGGTTCCTACACTTTGCTGGAATTCAAGAATGTGCTGATAACCGTGAATCAAGAGCGTCTGAATTTACTGGAGGAATTATCACAGTGTCGCGCTGTCGTCCTGAATGCGGTACCAGACAGTTTTTAATTGGTTCATGAGAAAAGTTTCAGAGCATGGAAGAAAAATGTCAGTTTTATGTGAGAAAGATAGAAAATAGATTGGCATCTGGTCAGTTTGTTAGGAAGTATACTACATATGTTAGATAGAAATCTTATCACTGTAGAACCTATTTTATTTTTACTGCAGTGCTGTTTTTGTCACCAGGTGAAAGAGGGCAGCTACAAGGCACACCAGGAGCTGCAGCTGCATGTGGAATATGCTAAAAAGCCACATAAAAGCTGCGAACCCATCCACCTCCATCTGGCTCACCAGCGGGAGCTGAATAGAGAGTTGGCTCGGTCTGAAAGCGTGTTGCGGAAATTGGGCAACTTTGCTGCTCTCGTCAACCAAATGATTGTGCAGAGTCTCGTCACGATCGTCCGACAAGATGCCATTTCTTTCCTCGGCCATCTTTTGAAGGTAACAACAGAGCATTGTCCTCTTTGTCTTTGAAACACAGGATTTTCAGATAGAGCACTGCAGCGTACTTCTCTCAAGGTTATAACAGGAGAGCTTTGGATACAAAACTTGAATTACAATGAAGCAACACAACTACATACAACAATGGAGAAAGAAGATTTAATAGATTCAATTATCAATCATATTAATGCTTTATTGATGAAGTATGATGTGTTTTTGTTTGTTAGAGGAAGACATCTCAGCAGTGCTGCCTCTTCCACACTGAGCTTTGTTTCAGTGCCAGTAGTCAGCTGACCTTGAACCCACCAGTGCATCTATTCCAGGAAGCAGCGAGTGAAGCAGTCCTAACTGCTGCTGATTCAGTCATTCAGGTGATTATTCCACTTGCACAAAGCCAGCTACACCGAGCACTGGATAGTTGTCATTTTGATCAGTCAGAGTTTATCACCAGCCTCATAACACCTTTCTTTTCCATCAGATGTGTGACACTTGTGGATTCTTCCTAGAGAACAGCAACAGTGTCTCCAGCTCTGGTTTGGACTGCAGTTGTATTGGACACGTGACTTTTACAGGTACAGCCATTTGCAATAAAAAGTTGCTGGTCTTTTCAGTGCTCCGATCTCATCCATACCTGCAGTAATCATATGAAACTTTGCCAGAGCAGATATATTTGATGTAATGTATGGTTATTTTCAGTCTCCATGTGTTTTAATTCCAGGGGAGGATAAGAACAGTGATGAAACGGCTGGTTGCCGAAGGTTTTGCTACTGGAAGTTTTTCAGAGACCTGTCGTCTCGCTGGCTGGCGCTGTCTCGAGAGACCTCGCTGACGGTGCGGGGCAGCAGGGTGAATGGCTGCTACTATCCCCTACCCAAGAGGCAGCTGGAATGGCAGATCAGCATCAATGATGTTAGAAAACAAATTGAGAAAGAGCAGGCCGAGATCATGCAGGCAAGACTGTCACTTTATCACATCAATCAAGTGTTAACTTATTAGCACACCTGCTCGTGTGTTTCTAGTAATTCTCACTGCTCACTGTACAGGATGCTGAACGAGAAATCCAGCAGCTGTGCGAGAGCTACTCATGGCTGATGGAAATCCATGTGTTCATTAGCCAATGGAGTGGAGCCTCGTTGGAATCCATGATGGGTCAGCCTGCATTGGTGTATGAGGAACTTATCAAGAAGGTACGCCGCTGGACAGAAGCAATCCACACAGTTCCCTCATCAATCTCCTCCTCCAACCAACTGTTCACCATCCAGTGCAGCTGCATCAAGGACAGTCTAGGTATGTCTGCTTTAAGGTAATTAAATCCTCCCTTGACGACATTTTCAAAGTGGCTTTGCCCCAAACCAGAGAGGAGTGATGAAACAATGTTTTCTAAAAGAAATTACTCTTAATTGTTCCCTTGCTTCGTAAAAACTGAATGGTAATTTGCTTGGCTACTTTTTTGTCTTCATTCTAAATGCTTTATTACTCTTTGCCTTTGTTTTTTCAAGGGCAACAGCTGAAGATGATTGAGCAGGAAGTGCTGGAGCACCTCGTGCTGCAGATAAAGCTGCTGTCAGAAAGTGTCATATCAGACTTGGACAGGACCGCAGCTGAACTCAAGACAGAACCCCAAGACTTACACGACTCCTCAAAATATGCTGTTATGGTACAGAAACACACACATTACATACTTGTATGATTACAGGTCATGCGAAGAGAAAAATCAGCCCAAACAATAAGAAAAACATCCATAAGAAGCCAATACCCTCGATTTACCTGTTTTACCTTTGCAGGGTTTGCAAATGGAATATTCAGATCATCTGAGATTCTTCTTTCGGTCACATATTCATTTTAATTATTCATCTTAAGAACTTTGTCTTGTTAGAGCAAATGTGTTCTGAATTTAGACTCCATTATCCGAGAATGTTCAGGTGATTCAAAGTGCATTAAGGCTTTCAGTGCTGTTATTTGAAGGCACATAAGTGAAGAACACTAGTGTACACTTAAGTACTCCAGTGAACTTTTTTGATGGTGAGATGTTAAAGACTCTTAAAGTGCAGTTTCAAGTCAGACAGAGTTCATCGTTGGTTGTATTTTACCTAATCGTCACCCAGCTTGCTTATTCAACCTTTAGGCCCGAGGTCGTTCTCTCAGTCTTCTCAATTATTTGTCCACATGACAACATTTAATACATCTTTTATTCTCTGTAGCATGATGAGATTTTATCCATCTGATACCAGATATTTTAATGATAGGACCAGGAGATACATTTTAGATCAGTAATTAAACATAAGTTATTAGTCATGATAAACACCTAAAATTGATTTTAAAAAGTCCAAATTTGTCTTCAGGTGAGGGAGTCTGTGAAAATGTTTGCTGACGTGCAGAAACGTTTGGAGTACATTCACTCCCTCCAGGACACTATTTGCAGCAACTACAGGAAGATGACTGAAGAGGAGCTGACTTTGAAGGAAAAGGTCTGTATGGATAAAAGTGAAAATGATGCCATTATTAACCACATTATACTTATACAACTCAGATTTCTGCATAATTTTGAGCAACATTATTGCTGTAACGTCTAAGTTATAGCTTTGTTTACACAGCGGTCTGTGTGCTTCTGTTTGTGCTTTGTCTATATTCAGATGCTGGACATGTGGGATTGCTTTATTCCCCTCTTGAAGAAAGCAAATAGCATTGTGTGCCAGCGTCTTCCTTCAATGGCTCACGCACTGGACACAATGTTCTCATTTTTGGTGTATGACCTTAAAAATATGGTGTCTAAAGCTACATCTGGACCCTTCATTGACCCGACCCAGAATGCAAAAGAGATGTTGTCTACACTGAACCCCATGTGTGCACATGTGCACAATCTCAGTGCAAAGCTGGAACAACTTAGTAGGAACAGTCAAGACCTACAGGGTGAGTTGGTACAAATTATGGGTTGAAGCTTGAAAAAAACTGCTTTTGATGTTGTGCTTTTAACTTTGACCACTGGTGGATTAAACATGCATTTTAAATGAGAAATTCAAAAAAATTTAAGAAGAAAAAAAAAATGAAGCTTGGCAGTGGTAAAACTGTCATTATATGTCGTTACAGAAACCCTAATCTTATTAGACTGTTATGTTTTATTGCCTCAAATTAGAACATCCAATGGATTTGACCGCTTTGGCAGCAGATGTTCAGAAGGTCAGCGCCCGTAAAGAGTTGTGGGGGCTGAAATATGCCTACACAACATGGCTGGAAGAATGGAAACAGCTGCTTTTCAGTGAGGTAACATGTCAAACAGACCTCTTTCTACTTATTAACATGATGACTAAATGTGTTTCGCAAGGAGGTAATTACAGTATTTGTGCGCATTCATGGTGATGAGAAATGTATAGCTAATTTAGTTAAAATTGAATTTGGTTTCTCCTTTATTTATTGCCTTCTTTGGAGAAACAAGTAGTGATGTTAAGAACTGGAGTATCGGCAGCACAGCTTGGTTCACACTACATTCATGCAAAGATGCTAATCACTGTTTATAAACCATTAAGAGTATAAAAGTAAAAGTTGTGATTTAAAAACAACCCTATAAATATTGTCCATGGGAATTAAACCAACAAATCTTTTGAACTACTTTTCTGTCAGGTTGTGGTGTCACAGGCTCAAGGGAAAGTTGCCAAGTGGATGGAGCAAGTTCAGTCTCTAACAAGTATCATACCTACTGATGATGCTGTGCTGCAGGAGACTGCAGGAAACCTGGACAGCTTAAGCCATCAGCTTACATTCATGGCCAAGCTGCAGAGCCCAACACTCAAACACAAACACTGGAAAGCTATTTTTGAAGGTCAGAGACATTCCCATATTGTAACACATGCATATAATCACAGGATATCTAAACTGATTGAAATGCTTTCCATCTGGCAGGCACAGGCCTCGTGTATGTTCCAGGGAAGGAGGTGACTGTTGCTGAACTGATGTCTCAGCAACTACAAATTGACCAGCAATTCATTACCAAGGTGAGAGCAGGAGACAAACTCTTTATACGTCATTAACACATGACACTTAATTAATTCTGCTTCTTATGGTTCCTTTTACTCCATCAGATATGTGGGGATGCAGAAGCAGAGTGTAACATGGAGCAGGCCTTCCACAAACTTCGACAGGGATGGGAAGCCAGAATCTTCCAGCTGGAGAAATACACTCCCCCTGTTCGTGAGCCACAACAGGGATTAGCAGAGACAGAAAAGCCCACAGAGGGCAACGTTTCAAATCTTCAAACGGCCAGTCAACATTCCTGTCATGATGCAAGATTCACCATCATTGGTGAGACTGAATAACAACCTAACAACAACTTAGTAATAGAGATGTAATCATTGTAAGCAGTCCGTTCCTCGGTGGAAATGTGTGAAATCAATATTGTGCTTCAAAACATCTGAGATGTGTGTTTTTCTCATTCAGGTCTGGAGACACACTTTGCTGAGATAGAGAATGATTTGATGACTCTGTCCTTCATGTTGAAGTCCCCCCACAGTGTGGAGTTCAGGCTGCAGATGGAAAATCTGGTGCAATCACTACAAGATCTTGGTATGGGGGACATTCAGGAATAAAATATGGAAAGCAACATTTTGAAAAGTGTAGAGATATTTTTTATATTTATTATTTCTTCCCCTTTTCATATTTAATAGAGAAGATGCTTTCCTTATTTGAAAGACACCAGCAAATATGGGCCTTCCTGACCAAGATGTTCCATCAAAACTTTACTTTTCAGAAAGTGGATTTGGTATGTCCCTGTTTCATGATCACAAGTCAAATATAACTAGCTTTTCAATTGCTATAAACCTGGTAAATTGCAGAGCTTCTCTTAAAGTTTCAGTTTCAAATAAATTTATTTCTTTTCCCCAATAGCTGGATCAATTCCGACCAGTTGATGAGAAATTTAAGGAAATCATGCTCTCTATATCCAGTGACCGTCATGTGTTGAACTTAGTTCATTTCAAGAAGATGAATGACAGATTCCATGGCAATGACCTTTGCCAAATACTAATTGATGGCCTGTCTACAATGGAGGGTATTTCCAACCAGATTGTGCATCTCCTGGACACCTTCTGTGAACAGTTTCCAAGACTCTGGTTTCTGAGTGACAGGGAGCTGATACAACTACTCTCTCTTCACCCAACGCCTTTCACACTACAACCCTTTGTGCGCAAATGCTTTAAAGGGGTTCGTCGGCTCGAAGTGGATTCTGAAATACCATCTAGTACAAGAGATGTAAAGAACTCTAAGGCTACATCTCAAAGCCAAAGACAGATGAAGGTGTTGGGATTTTTTGGCAGCCTCCAGGAACACATTACCTTTCCATCTCCTTTGAAACCAAACCTCAGTGCCTTGGATTGGCTTTGTCTGTTCGAGAAACATCTGAAGTTGACCATGGTACAGCTCATGAAAGAATGTGCTGTTATGCGAAACCAGCTTGAACCATCCAGTCAAGATTTGGAATGTGATAAGAAAGTTGGAGACGTCCTGATCCACATTGCTGAAAGGAGGAACATTGCAACACCTGTTCTGGATCTGTTGTCTCACTATCCTCTTCAGTGTCTGCTGGTGGCTGAGGAGGCAGTTTGGTGCAACAATGTTTTACAAGCTTTCCAAGAATTGAGCCCAGTGAAGCTGAGCAACATAAAGGCACACAACTCTACAGAGCTGAACAGCCTTGGATGGTCTATAAGGGACGGAGTCACAGGGGCTAAAACTGAATCTCTGGTTTCTAAGTATACGATGATGTGTCTGCGTGCTTTAGTGCAACTTACCATGAAACATTCACAGCAGCTATCTCAACTCATGAAAGTACAAGGTGTTCCTCTGGAGTCTTCTTTTGAGTGGCAAAGGCTGATGAAGTATCACATAAACTCAGAAAACTGGAGCCTGAAAGGCAATGATGAACCGACATGTTGTGTGGATGTTTTGGGCCATCGACTCCAATATGGTTATGAGTATTTTGGTCCAGAAGATTGGGAGATGGTGCATTCTCCGTCCACAGATCGGGCAACACTGGGGATTCTCCTTGCCACTACAAGCTATAGATGTGGGTTTGTGAGTGGACCCTGCATGTCTGGAAAGAAAAAGACTGTGGTCCAGTTAGGAAAAGCGCTGGGGCGACAGATTGTCAGCATACAGTGTTGTCCAAGCATGAGACCATGTGTTGTTCAGCGGATGATGTTCGGTGCCCTCCAGACTGGAGCATGGCTGCTACTGGACTCTGTAGACTTATTAACACAAGGGGTCCTGTCGTTACTGGCACAGCATCTTGTAGACATTCACCAATCGTTCTCTAGGTTGACAGAAAAGAAGAGTCAAAGAGAGAACAAGGACCTAAAGGACAGGACTGCTGAGGAGGTCTCAGGCTGCAAAAATGTTGATTCACAATGCCAAATGGGACTCGCAGGGAAAAGCATTCTTGCCACCTATGGGTGTGTTCTCATCTCATCGAAGGGGTATACATCTGAGGTTCCAGAGAGTCTGCGGTATGCAACCAGACCCATTGCGCTAACCCATCCGGATTACAGGATCATCGCAGAAGTAATGCTGACTTCCATTGGTTTCACAGAAGCCATGTCTTTAAGTCAACGTCTGGTGTCCCTCATCAGCCTGGCCAAGGATTCCCTCTGTCTGCCTGATTTCATCACTGACAACCAGAGCTGCTGTCTCGTTGTCTTGCAAAAGATCATCTCCGCCTCTGAATTGCACTTTGAACAAAGTGTAAGGCAACGGAACATTTCGGATGAGGCTGCAGAGAAAACTGATGTTACGTCTTCACAAAATGGGACAGCAAGATTTGTCGAGACGGACGGAAAAGAAGCAGAAAAGCTTTCCAGGCTGCGCCGCTCTCATTTCTCAGTTATAGAGGGAATAATGGAGGAGACAGCCATCGTTAAAGCGATTCTGTCTGTCGTATTACCTCTTCTTTATGAGCACAAGAAAGCCTCACAGTTCTATATCATTTTCAGGGACACATTCCCAATAGCTTGTCAGTTTCCTCTTTTCCAACAATATACTGAGGAAGAGGAAGAGAGCCAACTTAAAGATGCAGTTACAGAAGACTTACAAAGGAAACAGTGTCACTCTGACACCAACACAATTAGCAGTGCTCTTACACTCTACCAAGCCATTAAAACATCTCAGGCAGTTCTGCTCTTAGGCCCCCCAGGTAGTGGAAAGACAACCTGTTACTGTGCTCTAGCTGGAGCGCTAAATTGTCTGGCTGCCAGGACAGTGGAATATGTGAGTGAAAATGACAATGTGATTAAAGGAGATACTCCACAGGCAGAGCCACAGATCTCTCCTTCAACCTGGAACTCTGTTGACACTGTGGTCTTATTTCCTAACGCCATGTCCCATGAAGAGTTATTTGGCTGCTTCTGTGAAAAGAGAGGATGGCAAGATGGAGCTGTTGCAAAGGTGCTGAGAGATTTAGAACGACGTGAACCGACAAGGTCTATAATCTGCAACAGGAAAAGTAATCGGACACCAATAGTGAAATGGCTGGTAATGGACGGGGAGCCTGTGGGGCAGCCTGGCTGGTTAGATTACCTAACCACACTTTGCAGTCCTGAGGACCCATTTCTGTGCCTGTCATCAGGTGAAACACTGCCATCTCAATCACATCTTAAACTACTCATGGAGACCACCGACCTACAGGGTGCAAGTCCCTCTGCAGTGACCCGTTGTAGCCTTGTTTATTTCACAGGTACTGATCTGTGGAAGGCTGTGTGGAAGAGTGAAATGGATGCCCTCTCTTCTGAACACAAACTGGATCAAGGAACCGTGAAAATGTGGACTCGTCTAGCTGGAGATATTTTTTCCAGCACTCTGAGTTTGCTCAGGCAAGAGGCATTAACCTCTGCAATCCATAATGAAGGACGGTGTTCTAACAGCATCACATACGGACTGCAAGAAATCACGTCATTTGTTCGGATCCTGCGTGCCCTCCTACACCATTTCAGGAAGGAAGTGGAAAAAGCTGAGGCGATACAACAAATCGACAAAGGAGGTATAACCATTACTCACATTACAAATTACCTCATAAACTTACACACTAGTTAAGGAAATGACTGTACTTTCATTAATACTGTATCACCTATTCTCTCACCAGATATTCACAGAACTGCCACAGATCCCCACACTAAACAAGAGCTGCTGCCCAGGAACCTTTTTCTGGTGGCTTACATTTGGGGATTTAGTGGACATCTGCATCCTCGGTACGTATGTAGTCAGTTAAAATTATGATGAAGTATCTATGTTATTGCTGTAAACATACACAGTGGTGTACTGGCTTTCTGGTATACTGGGACAAATCCTATGACTGTCAAAAATGTATTAAGTTTGGAACACATATAATCAAAATTAACATAAATTACAAATTGTCTTCCTTTATTTTGTGTTTTTATTTTAGACACTGGCCACAGTTTGACTTAATAGCCCGTCAAGTGCTGTTTACTAGTCGGTATAAAATTGTGGTTCCTGATGAAGAGAGTGTGTTTGATCACTTTTTCAACATCGACATCAAGATATGGCCCAAGATCACACTGATGACAAATTCCATCTCTCCCAAGGTTTGTCCTGAGCATTCAATTTAGTCTAGTGAAAGTACATTAATGTAGAGCTTAGGCTACTGCAATTAAATATTTCAACTAACAAGTGTTGCAAATCTGTTTGCATAGTTTGGGAAACATACCTATCTCCTCAACATCATGTTGGAGGCAAACCAGCCAGTGCTGCTCGCAGGAGAGCCCGGCTCTGGAAAAACCACTCTGTGCAAGACTCTGCTGAGTTTTGACAAGCCGCATATCAACCTACCAGCCAGCCCACTGCTGGGCTCCAGAGACCTGCGTACTATACTGAGTAACATCAGCTGGCAGAAGAGCTGTCAAGATACTGAGGGATCTATGACAAAAAAGCCTGGGCTGCTTCTGTTTGTGGATGATTTGCATGAAGCACCATGTGGTGAGTCAAAAGAATTTACCTTATAGAGAACTCAAATTTAAGTTAAATCTGATTTTGCACCGCTTGAAGCTTTATAAGGTTAATTTTTCTGTCTTCCTGTTGATAGATGTCTATGGGAAGATGTCAGCATCACTAGAGACACTACGACAGAGTATTTCAAAGGGAGAGATTCTCACATTTGATACTTACAACTTCAAGTCAGTGTGTTCTGGAACCATCAGCTACATGGCTACCTGTTGTGTCTTTGGATTGGGCAATCACCAGAGCAATGTGATATCCTCCAGGCTCTCACGCCTGTTCTCCATCTTTGTGCTCCCTAGCTTATCTAGGGACGTTATTTTGTCTATCCATTCTCCTCGGCTGAAGATCTGGCTCAAAGACGTGTCACTCCTGCAGAGTGGTGAGGACATGGCATGTTGTATCATCACTGCAACTAAAAGTCTGTATCATGCAGTATGTGACCAGTTCCAGCCTACTTTGCAAAGGCCCCACTTCATATTTTCCCATCATGACCTTGAAAAGGTGTTTTCAGGATTGTGCCTGTGGCATCCTGACATCACAAACACAATGCAAAAAACGGAAATTTCACTTCAAGGCTTTTGCCCTATCCCGTCGGGGCCTGCAGCATCAGTGCTAAACATAGTACATCTCTGGATGCATGAGTGCATGCGTACATTCTGTGATAGGTTATGCTCAGAGGACGAACGCAAAACTCTCGTGTCACTCATAGCCAAGACAGCAGCAACACACTATGGAATTCGATTTGTTGTGGAAACCGAGCCTGTTGGTGTAGATAACCCACCTGCTGAGACAAGCTTTGATGTTCCCACACCACCCATGGACACAGAAAGCACCTGCAGGCCAACTGGTCAGAGTGTAGATACACCAACTCTGCCTCAAGAGCCAAACCCAGCTGATCAGTCAGACCTGGACATCGGCCAGACAATGACTGAATCTCCCCTTCTGTTTGAAAACTGTCACTCAGAGGAGGCAAGCCTGAAAACTCACCCTCTGCAACCTGAGATTCTTCAGCATCTGGAGCGCATAATCGCTAAGCTTGTTTATGGTATTGACCTCTCAGAGGCGCTAAACTCAATGAATCAGCAGCACGAGTTTAGACGCACCTGTTCTTATCGGGACCAAGACCTTGATGTGCAACTGCAACAGCTGTGTGATTTTATTGACAGAAAAGCAGAAGACAAAGGACAGAAATATGATAATGACTACAACATCACAACCAGAGTCATTGTGCACAGACAGAGGGTGATGCAGCTGTCACATATCCTCAGGGCGTTGCTCATACCTGGAGGTCACGGAGTGCTGATTGGCTCAGACAGAGGCACAGGCCGTAAAACCACTGTGCGTTTAGCTGCCTCCGTAACGGGCTGCCAGTTGATGGAGGTGCATCCTGGGAATGAGGATAAATTGCATGAAATCCTTAAAGAGGCTGGGAATCAAACGAGAGCAGACGGAGTTAATGTCATCATACTGGTCCACGAAGGAATTAGCCAGTCTGTCAGAGAAGAACTCTTGGTGGGGATGGCTCACAGGACTTATCCAGGGCTCTGCACAGATGAGGAGCTGAGAAATCTCGTGTCCAGAGTGACTGCTGTGAAGAATTCAAGACGATACCTTATGGACAGTTGGATGCTTGAGAAGTAAGAGGATAATACCTAGAAAACCTATTGGTCTCCATACTAGCTTGCCACAGAGACAACTGGTTATCGTAACCACTAAAAGGCATCAAATTGTGTTACTAAGTAATACTAAGAAATGCATTTAGTGTATTTACTCACATCCAAAAGTGATGCACTTGTAATGTGGGTGTTGATCACCACATTAATTTATACTGTAGTTGTATGATGATGATGATGATGATATTACAGAGTTTACAAGAATGGACTTGTAAGAAAATGTATGACTACTTACAGTAACTATTTGAAGGAAATGTCAGTATTTTGTTAACCATATTTGTTCTGTTTCTTCTCACAAAGGTTCTTGAGCCAAGTCCACAGAAATGTGCACGTATTCATGTTGCTTCCGCTCACCGTGTCAGAGAGCAGCGAGATACCTGCCAACAAAACAACCCATGGGTGGAATGTAAATAAGTATTTTCATTTGAGTATCATCACTTGTCACTGTTTTCTCATAACAACACACAAAATACACTGTTCAGACCAGGTGGAAAAAGTTCCAGGCACAACTTTTACAGTTGGATACGTACAGGATCAACTCTTGATTCTGGTGTGGGATCCTTGTACCCCAGCAGCACCCCAACATGCAGACCAATGCTTACTCTCTCGCTTACTCTACTGTAATGTGATATTTGGGATGGAAAGGGCTCTGGATACACAGTACAAGATTTTGAATGTCATGTTATACAGTAAATCTAAATGTATGCCTTCTTACCTTCGTGATCTAGCAGCTGACCAAGGCCCTGAGCGTCAGTTGCTGTGTGGAGGTGTACCAGCCTTGGTCCCACCAGTCTTTAGTGGAAGTTGCTGCTCAGCGCCTAAAATCCAGTCCCCACAAAAGTGAGTCACACCACCAAAGTTACTCTATACTTACTTAATTTATACAACTTTTTACTGGCAACATATCCTTTCTCATCCTTTTTATTTTTTCAGTGAAGCGAGACGGGCTAGAGGTCGGCCTGTCAGTTGCTATGGCAGGAATCCATCAATCTGCGTGTCAGTACGCTGCTGTCCTTCTCAGAGCTCAGCCTTTCAGCCCTCAGACTTACATGGAGTTCATTTCCCACTTTGGTTACCTCTGCGAACCATCTGCACACGCCACGGCAGAGCCAAGCTATCAGGTAGTTCTGGATGATTAGCATTTTTTCCTCTTTTCTCACTGTGACATCAGTGTTTAATGTGCTGCTGCTGATATACCAACACATTAGTGGTTATGCTGCTGTGAGCAAACTTTATCTGATAAATTAACCTTCACAAAAAGTATTTGGATTGCAGTAAACTGTACGATTGAAGGTCTGACTGTTTTTAGAGCTTTTTTAAATGAAACAGAAATACACACACTGCTCTACTAACTATTGTATTTTTTCAGAGTTGCCACTGTTCTGTTTCACTTGGACGTCATGAGCAACACAGCTGTGCAGCACAAACGGCACTTAATAAGACTGCAAGGGAAGGTTGCTGAGACACAGCAGGTAATATATAGCAATTCAGCATATGCAGCTCAAGAGGGATCAATATTCTGTATGTGGTTGCAAGAGTATCGACGGCCACAATCTCTATACCACAAGAGGTTTTTTTTTTTAAGTCAAAAATGATTTAAACAACTTTGTAAGCAATATATCAAGAGCACTTCAGATGCCTGTGAAGGCTTTAAAACATTCTGCACACCAGAGACAATATTGGTTTTAAACTAAGAAACTCTCAACAGTAAGTTTCTTTTTGTTGCATTTAATTTTTAAAGAGGAGATTATGTTAAAGTAATCAAGCTGAGTTGATATTTAATGTTTCATATTCAGTAACATTTGCGCTGTAACACACATTAATTGTGAAATTGCCATCCTGCAGTACAAGGAAGAGCTCGTCAGAGCTGCAGATCACCTGAGAAGCCTGCTTGAGGAAGCACAGGACACATGTGAAGAAGTGGCAAACAAGGTGGACGACCTGGAAGAGCAGATTAATTACGCCCAGAAAAAGGTAAACAGATTTGCTGTTTTATTAAAATCTGCATCCTTTAAATCATATAAATATTCTAAGTAATACACTTTAGAATGGATCACATTATAAAAAATTGCTTATTAGCTTTGTCAGGATCTTAATATGGTATTTATTCTTTCCCAGGTGAGACCTGTGTTTTTGTCAGGCGTCAAAATCCTCAGCTGTCTCAATCCATCTGACCTGGAGGAGGTCCGACACTACAGAGATCCACCGGATGGAGTGGTGAAAATTATGGATGCCATTTGTTTGCTGTTTAATCGTCCACCAGGCTGGGAGAGCGCCAAACAGCTTCTTGGACAATCCAACTTTTTCCAGGTGTAGTAGAGGAGTTTATATTGGTCAGCAGTGGTTGAGTAATGGCATACGGTGGCGTAAGAGGCTGATTTGGGATTGTTTTTCCTCTTAATATCTCTCCCAGGAGTTGGAGTTTTTTGACCGCTACACTCTGACAAATGAACAGCTGCAGCAGCTCGGACAGATCGTTCACAGTCCCCATTTTGTGCCGGAGTCCTGTGCGAGAGGTGAGCAAGGCCTGCGAGTCCCTGTGTCGCTGGGTCCAGGCCATGTATGAGTGCTGCTGTATACAACACCAACTGTTGGTCAAGCAGCAGTTGGAGGTGATGGTCAAAGAGGCACGAGGTCTGTTGCACTTGGTCAAGCAGCACAAGGAGGACGCACGCCGTCACCTAGAGGATGTCGAGCTTCAGCATCAGTTGGTCCAAAAAGAACTGGAGGAGCAAATGCTGGAGCTGCACTCAGCTGAGGTTGCAGAAAGAGAAGCTGCTGCAGCTGCAGGGCTGTTAGAGACACATTTGAGAGACTGGAGGGCTGCTGCTCAGGTAACGCAGAGTCTGCAAATATTCTTCACATGCTGTTTAAAGATGCCACTTGATTTGCTGTTAGTACTTTTAAATGATAATTTTCTTTTGATTTTCTGTCAGGAGGCAGAGTTAAATAACCAAACTCTACCAGGAGACGCCCTCATCCTCGCAGCAATCATCTCTTATTTAGGCCCCTTTGAGCCTGATGTGCGCACGGAACTGCTGAGCAAGTGGAGGGAGCTGTGTCAGACAGGAAGCATAAATATAAACCAGGAGGACCCCCGAACCTCCCTGTTCACACACTCTGACGCCTCACCTTCTTTACCTGTTCTCGGTTTTCCCATCGCTGTGTCTGAGAGTCTGCAGCTGCCTCTGGGTCAGGCATTAGGTGTTCTCCAGGATGCTCCATCTGCTAGAGTGCTGGTGAAGCTGCTGCTGTGGGGCTGCAGGAGAGCCTGGGTTCAGCGCTGGCCTCTCCTGGCCGACACCCGGCCACATCTAGATATAAGCTCTCAAAGCTGGCTCGTCACAGGTACAGTAGCTCCTTAGATTCACATTTTTGCCTGTTTGTTGCACCTTGTGCCATCTAAATCCCAAATCTCTACAATGCCTTTGTGAAATGCAAATTGTATTAAAAAACAGCAAACCGGTTGTGTTTTTGCTCTGCAGGAGATCTTCAGGAGGAGGCAGAGTGTGAAATGGTGGTTTGTGCTGATGATCCAGAGCTGATGGACAAGCTCGACCAAGCTGCGGAGGAAGGTGAATTAGGAATGCCACAAAACTTAAACCACACAATATCATGACACTTTTACATCATGTTGTATATGCCCTTTCGTCACAGTCTCCTTTCTCAGCATTATAACCTTTCGTGTTGCAGGTTTAAGAGTTCTGGTAACAAACGTGGAGCGTGCGATTCCCAGTCCACAGTTTCTGGCCAGATTGGTTCGACCTGCTGGACGTTGCCTACCAGGGACAGAACAACACGTTCAGCCGACCCACCCTGAATTCTGCCTCTTCCTCACCACCCATCTGTCCGTCCAACTGCTTGGCACTGGTAAGAAGGATTTGTAGAGTCTGTTAAAGTCACTTACTTGGCATTTTTCTTGCAACAGAAGTACAGAATTTTCCAAAATTCATTTGTCAGCCAAGTCTAGTAAATGCAAACAAGTTTGTCTTGGCTTGGTTTGACTGGCTAAAGTTGTCAGTCAGTGTTAAGACAGCATACTGCTCTATACTGTTTCTGTTACTCTGCGTGTAAAGAGTTAGGTTTACAGGTTATACAAACATATTGTAATGAAATACTCTGGACATATTAGAAATTAGCTCCTCTAACTCAGCTGAAAGCTCTGGCTCACTCTTCTCGCTTCTGTTCCTCAGGGATTCATCCATCCATCTTGGCTCAGGTCCGAGTGGTTGACCTTTCTCCGAGCTCAGAAGAGATCCGGGAGCTGATGCTGACACAGCTGCTGCAGTCTGAATGTAAAAAGCTGCTGATTCGACACTTGCGGCTTCAGAATGACAAACAGTCGCTGCAGGAGAAACTGGTCTCAGAAGAGGTGACGAGACCATCATTTACCGTCGTATCAAGCGAATACTGTCTCTGTTGCCTATATAGCCTCGTTTGAGTCAGTGAAGTAGAATGAAATCAGTTGGGACATTTGGGTTCTTCATTTCTCTTAAACAAAATGGTTTGGTTTGAAAGTGTAGGCTCAGCCTGTGTTCTTTCACCTGATTAATTTATATGAATTATCTCATTAGCTTGTCCTTCCTAACTCTGCACCCAAATAGCTAGTTTCAGAGTCCTACATGTGTCTTTAAAATATAATAAAACAAAATTAACTTGATAAAATTTGAAGTTTGCCTGGTGATCTGGTTGATATCCCTTGATCTCAATGATTATCGAGTAAATCATTTTCCGTATAATGAATGCTGTGCCAACAAGACGTAGCCTGACTCTGCATGTCCTTATCTATATTAGAATGTGGACTAAGCAAACCTTATTACCTGGGCTGCAGTTCTGTACATCAATCATGTTCTGGGCTTTTGAGTTTGGTTTCACATGTTTTTAATCATCATCATCAATAATTGTAATTGTGGTCACTGAATGAAAAAGTTACTTTTTACCTTTAAGCAAAAATCTGACTCTATACATCATAATGTAATGATCTGTTGTCATTTGTACCGACTGTATCTCATCTTTTCCTAGAAAGCTCTGATGGACTACATCCTGCAAACTAACACCCCGCTGCTGGACGACCCTAATTTTCTCCCCCGCGTGACTGTTTGCCAAGAATCAACGATGAAACTGCAGATCGAGATCCAGCAGCTGAACGAGGAGCTGGATTACCAGGAGTCCCTGCTGGCTGTACCCAGGCAGCTAATGAGGCTGGCTGCTGCCCTCCACCAGGCTCTGCAGGAGGTGTCCCGTCTGTCCCCCGCCTACTGCTTCTCCCTGCGTGGCTTCATCACGGTTATGCAAGAGGCCTTCACTGTGAAGGGCAGGCCATTACTGTCATATAGCAGTGGGAAAGTGTTCGGGGGCGTCGTAGCAGAGGTCACAAACTGCATGGTAGCCCAGCTGCTGGTGCAGTACAGGCCTTGTCTCTCCAAGAGCCATTTTGCTGTTCTGAAGATGCTGGTGTCTTTGGCTTTGCTCCAACACAACCAGCACTGCTCTGAGGCTGAGAGGGTGGCTTTCCTCAGGGGCCTTCAGGACACAGAGCTTTCTGTCTCACAGTCCACAGCTGCTCTGCCCAGCTGGATACCACCTCATATCCACCCAGAGCTCCTCTGCCTGGAGGAGATCCCAGTCTTCGAAGGACTGATCGCCTCCCTCTCCACCTGCCCCAGGCAGTGGCAGGAGTACCTGCACTTCCCTTCCTCGTCTGTAGTGGGGGCTGTTCCCTGTCGCTCTCACTCCCATTTGTCCCTGCTGCAGCGGGCTCTGCTGTGGAAGACCATGCTTCCAGAATGTCTGGAGGGACTAGCTGACGCCATGGCCGTCTACCCCCTGTGGCTGTCTGGACAGACCTCAGAGAGCCAGGCCCCTCACACCGGGAACCCGGAGGCCCTGTCACGATATCTCGTCAAACACGAGGGACCCATCATTCTTACAACGCCCAGTCCAAGAGAAAATAATCGGACAAGCATCCAGCCTCTTCACTTGATAAACAGTGTGTCCCGCTGTGTAGCAGACAAAAAGGAGGTAACACACACAGTTTCTGTTGTCAAGATCTGTAACCATAGTGTATTAACGCAGTGCTTAATGTTTTTCTTAATTGATATGTTTCAGGTTCAGGTGAAAGTAGTTTCCTTCGGGGCTCCGTGTGACGCAGAGTTCATT
The DNA here is from genome assembly GCA_039737535.1 of Lagodon rhomboides. Taxonomy (NCBI): domain Eukaryota; kingdom Metazoa; phylum Chordata; class Actinopteri; order Spariformes; family Sparidae; genus Lagodon; species Lagodon rhomboides. The sequence goes on from CM077786.1 coordinate 31,223,591, forward strand.
CTCTCAACGCTGGACCAAGCTGTTCACGACGGCCACTGGTTGGTCTTTAACAACTGTCACCTGTTGGAACAGTGGGATGATCAAGTCGTGACTCACCTCGGTCGGTTGATCTCCTCTTTCAGAGGTAGGTAATCCTTATTAAATTGTATTTGTAACATTTGTTGCCATTAATACAGGCTTACAACCCAGGTTACAGCCCAGTCTCTCTACTAATGTATGCACCTATCTGCCTGCCTGCCTCAGAGAAGAGATGCCTGACTCACCCGTCCTTCAGATTGTGGTTCATAACTCAAGAATATGCATCGTGCTCTATACCAGGTAGGTAGTAGACCTAATATATTGCCATTACCGCTCTGTGCAAGTCTGCCTTTTCAAGGTCAGCCACCATAGTTGCATTCCAATAGATTAACTAGTTTTTATTTTTCACTGTAATAATCTTTTTTAGTCATCCAGTGTAATCATGACCTTCCAGGAACAATACACAGTACACTGGCGTGCAATTTAGAGCCCAAACAACATCAGCTGTCATTAATAAAACAAGAGCACAGAGACACAATCTTATCCTCAGTGAGCTAATTTATTGCCTCGAGCAAAAACGTAGCATCTGTTTGTCTCGTCTAGGTTGTAATAATGATTTTAATGCTGATTATTATTGTTATTATTCGACAGCGGCAGTGCGAATGTGCGCCCTGCCTCTGCTCTGTGACTCTCCCTGGAACTTGACGGAGGAGCTGAGCTGTTCCCTGCGACAGGTGGCGTCCATCACACGGCGTCAATCTCCGTCGGCTGTCACGGCAGACAGCGTGGAGCTCCTCCTCCGCTGTGCCATCTTTCACTCCGTGTTACTGCAGAGACAGACCTATAAATACTTGGGCCAAGGGAGGATTTGCAATTGGTGAGTCGATGGGCTCACACACTGTAGCTGTGTTGCCTCATTGTAAAAAATAATTGTATAATTTTCTGTTAAATCCTTTTACAGTGAAACCAAATACAACCTGAACTAATGATCAGTATTTTAAAACTGAGGTGCATCATGCAACAGGAGGAAATTTAATGCTGGATGTAGATTTTATTCTTGTGCATTTGGTCTTTCGAAGGAGTCAGGAAGACCTCCAGGCTTTGATGGATGCACACATTAGCATTGCTGCTCTCTGCCATGACAAGACTCGAGCTCTGCAGTATATAGCAGGTGAGGCAGCGTTAAAGTGGAAATCTGGTATTTTGAAACAGAACTATCCTTCTCGTTCAGCTACTGTACAGCCTAATTTAACCTTGTTGTGCTTTTCATTCAAAGTCAATCTGGTGCATGGTGGTCATGTGCGAGACTCTGCAGATTTGGAGGCGGTGGAGAGCCTCGCTAAGATCTGCCTCGGCACAGTGTCACCTCTCTGCGGCAAAGGACCACAGATCCTTTCAGATATTATCAGCAATCCTGGCAACTTTGGTAACCACACAACTTTTCTCAAGTGTCATGTTTTGCATAGTAAACATCCTACAAGCGAAGCGAAGACGCAAAGATTTCTCCTTGCCCTTTTCAATATTTACCCGACACCTTCTGTTGAGCAAGTTGCACGACCGTAGCATTAATATGAGGCGATATTTAGTTTACTGGGATTTCTGTTTGTCAAATATTCTCTGTAACTACACTGTATTGATTGTCGCTGTGTTTCATGTTGTCAGATTTGACAGGATTGCTGCAGATTTTGGAGCACGGTTTTCAAGATTCAGCGACCGTCAATGACCCCCTTGTGCTCGGCTTCAGTGCCGATGTGGTGCTTGAGAGAACGAAAATCAATAGCCACAATTTGAACGTACTGCTGCAGGCCTCCCAGACTCCTCTAGGACCTGTGAGGAGCGTCTGCACCCAGCTAAAGCAGCCCGCTGCGCTGCCAGCTTTTAGCCACGCTATAGACAGGCTGCAGACTCTGAAGACTTACCTTGAACACCAGAATGACAGCGCGGATACAAATGCGGGAGCCGTTTCTCACAGTCCGCTACGTGACTTCCTCCAGGCTGAGTGGGATGATCTCACTCGTGCAGTGTCCTCGCTCCTCTCACAGCTCCGACAGCCCGTTCAATGCAGCACGCCGACCTCCGCTTCCCTCCTCGAGCTCGCCGGCTTGTCTCGCTTGGAGAGGAGGGCAGAGTTGCTCGGCGCTTATCTCTGGCACCACGACACCACAGATCCACCTGGTGGCTACCGACTATCTGCTTTTAACAATGCCAGGGGCTTCCTGGTGGCGGTGATAAGACAGGCTGCTCAAGTGAATCACAAATATACCAGCGATATAGCCCTGCACTTTGAGGTGAAGCATACAAATGATGACATCGTATTTTAATAGCTTTACATTTTGGAACTCTGAGGATGATTGTTGTTTCCTTCCCTCCAGGTTCTGAGTGAAAGCACATACCCAGCCTCACTTCCTGTGGATGCTGTGTATCTGTGCGGCCTGGAGCTTAGAGGAGCATCATGGGATGCACAGCTAGGAGCTATAGAGGACGCAGTCTCTCCGCAGCCGTGCTCACTGCCCCTAGTTTGTGTCAAGGCTCAAGTCAGGGGCACAAACACAGCCTCCCACTGTGAAAGATCACATTTAAACCCACAGTTACCACTCTATCACTGCCCGCTCTATCTGGATGGAGAGCGGGAGAGTGGAAACTGGGGCCTGGCAGATGTGAACGTCGTCGCTACGCTGCCCCTTCGTGCCAAGCTAAATCCTGGTTTGTGTAGTTTGAGGAGGGTGAGGCTAGTGAGCGTGCTCTGACCAAACCAAACTTTTACCCGCTGTGATGCACCAGACTGAAGCTCAGATGCTTTTACTGAACAGACAACTTTGTATTGATTAAAAAAATGCCTCACTCTACATGAGAAATGTGACACTGTTGCTGTAAAATGCCTCTTCACACTTTGAGTTTTGCAGTATTTTGAATTTCTTATTAAAGATTTCACACAATGTCATCAATTTCTAGCATTTTGTATGATCCATCACTGTTGGGTGTGGTCTTGTGCACCCATAACTACACCCAATGTCATGTGAAAGTAATGTCATGATGTGCTGACAACCCTCCATATCAGCTGGTTTTCACTTTTGAAGCTGTTTAAATGTTAATGTATATTCAGATATTTGGAAACACATAAATGCCCTAAATTATTTTTGCAGGTTTGTTCAGCGTGTCATTGTTTGAAATATGTGTGTAAGTAGCTGTTTGTCCAGATTTATGTAGCAAAACTGTTTATTTGAGGATATCTGTGTTTAGTTTTAGCACACAAAAAGGTTTTAGGTTTGCATATCTGGTAACAACAGGATACATAGCACTTCTTATTGCTTAAATAAGTCGTTCTATGGTTAAGCAGGTGTTGTGATGCCAAAACTGTTATGCACTATATCATAGGATATTTCATCAGAACGCTCTGTGCACTTTGTTGATAACAGTAATTAAATTCCCTTTTCTCCTCCTTGAGGTAACATGGACCGGCACCATTATGAAACCTTTGAGAAGTTTGGCAACAACACTTTCCTGCTGCACCTGGACAACGGGAGGGCGTGAGTATGTTTGTGTGTGTCTCTGTGAATGTACTCCTTCAGAGTGGTTCCTGGCGTTGACTCTGGGTCTCATCCGATTGCAGATTTGGGCGACACTCCAAAGATGAGCCTTCTATCCTGGCTCCTCTGGAACAGTGCTGCAGGTAAAAACAAGATCATATATGGTTCATTGTTTTCTTTGTGTCCTCTGCAGGTATTGACTTTGTTGTCTTCAGTTAAATTCAGATAGTTGGAATAGTATTTGAATTGGCTCAGTTGATGTTTATCCACTTTTGTGTGGTATTTGTTGCCTCAACTCTGTTGTAAGAAAAATTAAGCCTGACTCACCTGATGTAGACTGTAGGTATAAGCCTGTGATTGGCCAACTATTCCAGTTTTCTCCTCCCCTTCTACTATCTGCTTGTTACTGTTTTCATTATCTCTGTCTCTACTGGAAACTCTTTCAATGCATCCAGGGTTTAGCGCCACCCGATGACTGATTGGTTTAAAGAAATACAAACAAGCCCAAGTGTTATTTCACCCGTACCAAAAAATGAATGGGTGCTTTGTGAGACTAGAAAAAAAATCACACACAATATGACCTTAGTATCACATAAAATTCATCCCCGACCATTTTCCTCTCTCTTCCATTAGTTCTTCCTCCCTAACTACGCCTTGCTATCCGTCTTTCTCCCCGTCTCCTCTCTACCTGGCTCTAGGATCCGTCGCACCACCTGGCTACGCCTGCGTCTGCTCTCTCTACCACAGTATCGCCTCAGTGACGTCATGAGGGCCTCGCTCTCCCGCGATCCCCTCCACAGTGTGGCTCCGCTGCTGTCGGAGCCCCACCTCGCCGCTCTCGACCGGCGCTTGAAAACCGTGCTGGAGACTGTAAGTCGGTGCGAAAAGAAACACGATGATGTCATCTATGATGACTTGGCCTCCTTGAAAGACGCGGTCACGCCTGCTGGGGAGTAAGTCTGTTCACTTTGTCTTGTGGATGACTACATGTCACACTTCAAACAAATGTTGTTAGCAGTTACATTAATGTCGTTGTTAAAGTCTAAAGGACTTTGACAGTGTCTTGGTTAGCTCCAGTTACAGTAAAACAGGTCGTATAAACAGAACAACAACATGCAACAAATAGCGAACACCAAAATATCCAGAATTTTTTTATCCTACAACACAAATTCACTGTCGATGTAACATTGTCCTAGGAAAGAGGCAAATGGTCCTTCATATGATGGGAAGCAACAATGGAATAGATTGTTGGTCTCAATGCACTATTTCCCAGGAAGTAATATATTGTATATATTGTAATTATTATCAAGGATAGATACAATATTGAAATACAGAAGGCAGATTTTGTAATTTACTGGAAAGGTTGTCTGTTACAGGTACAAGTGTCTGTGTGTAGTAAAGGAGGGGATTTGTGACTACATGTGTGAGATGCAGGTTCTTTTGTCTCGTAACAAACAATTACATTTTAGTTGTGTTGCTTTATTTTGTCGTTCTGTGACAATAATAATTCTCCCCAACACGAACACTGACTGTCTGGACCTGAATCGAACTGTTTCAAAGGAAACTTACAGATAAAATGTAAAGTAAATTCCTAATTGTCAGGCCCATCATGCTATAAAGTAGATTTTTTAGTAAAGAGTGTAACTCTTCATTGTCCCTACTTGTTTCCATAATGTTTTTTTTCCCTGATTGTATTTCCAAATTATTTTCACCATATTTGAAAAACCTTTTGCACTTTGTTCCTTTGATATGTTTAAATAACTTGGCTATTGTCACATAAACATAAACTGACTGATAAAAACAATTTGAAAAATGTTGTTTGTTGACACTAAAATAAGTTTTAACAGTTTAACTTTATTATTTTTTTAGTAATTAGAACTTTATAGATATCTGATGCTGCCGATATTAGTACGGATTTTATTACTGAAATGATGATAATCTGTCAGGATTTCTACCACATGAGAAATAATGAAAAGTATTTTTTAGTAGAGTGAGAGTATTGTGGTTCAACTGCAGTATAAAGTACAAAACATCAGATAAATTCTGAATTGCACCTTCTGATTCTTTAATGATGACGGGCAGAGAAGGTGATCCTATATTATTTTCATGTACTTGGTGTGTACAAGGTTTACAGTGGATATCTAAAGCAGATCTATATTGACTTTTCTGTTCATGTTTGAAACGTTCAAAGCAAGTGTCTCTCACAGGTTCTGGGTTAATGTATTTGTATCTAACTGTATATGAGTAAATAACATGTACATTTTCTCAGGCAGTAGTTTGTTTGACCAAAGTTGAGGTTCCCCCCGCAGGTGTGAGTCTACGTCACAGCTAGTTGGGCAGCTGCTCGTCCTACTTCTCCTTTCCCTCCAGGGTTTCAATCAATAATTCACCTGGCCCGGTCATATCGATGGCACCTACTCCCTTTTCTCTACCCCTCGCTCGCTTGCTCGTTCTTTCCACGAAAACCTGTTGATGACAAGCGGGTGAAAGAGTTCATTAACAAATGACAGGAGAAGGGAGAGAGGGAGGAAAGCTCTATCGCTCTATCAGACAGGTGTTATCGGTGTTTGGGACGACAGCAGGAGCAGAAGGACCGCGGCGAAGGTGACTCTCACCGCCCGAAGACGCTGAAGATCGAGACACGCCCGAGGAAAACTTCTGAATGGGAATACAGAGTCTTTACGGAAGTTTGTTCTGTCTCTGACGATCGTTGTTTTGAGGCTTTTTTGTTCTTTGAGGTTCATATTCTGTTTGAAATCGGTCACAATGTCTGGAGCCACCAGTGACCAGCTGCACAGATCAACTTTATCTGTCTATGTGGTGAGTTTATGTTGTCTTCCTGTTCCAAGCTGAAGCAACTGTTGTTCAACTGTTTTCAATGGTGTGTTTGTTTGCATGTATTTCACTTTATTTGTGTGTGTGTGTGTTTTACTGTAGAACCTGATGGAGCACTTCAATCCTGGCCTGCAGAAGCTCGTCGCTTTAGGAAACAGCTATGTCAAAGCTTTCCAAGGTGAGTGACCATGTGACTGACTGCTGGGTAGATATCGTCACTGTTATTTTGATTCATTTCATTTAACACCTTTCGATTTTGATTGTCAGTTTACACATTTAAATATGTGAATGGCGTGTAATCCCGTGGTAGGAGGTAGAAATAAAAACTACACGCTGTTGTATACAATCAAATGTTAATTAGAGGGCCTTATACTGTAGGTGCTGGAAGGATTGTGTTGTTTTAGATCACAGACCTGCTGTCACAGAAGTGTAAATCTGTTTCACTTCTTACTTGTTGCACTTAAAGTTTTTACCTAGTTTTTAACTGGGAAGCCAAAATGAACATGTATTCTTATTTATGTACAAATAAAATATGTAAAATTAAGTTGATATTTCAGTACTGATGACAAAATGAGGAACAATTTAAACATGTTTTCTTCGAACATGAGGCATCAAAGCTTGAACAGAACTTTTTGTACGTGTCTCCCAGTCTTTGCCTCACTTATCCTCCCTGCCTACGTCTTATCGTGTGTTCGGTTGGTAATTGGGTGAGCAGCATGTATCATTAATGCACCTCTCTGCCTGATAAAACGAGAACAGGCCGTCGGTCGCAGGCCGACAAGGCAGCGTGGTAAAACTACACCCCGCTGGCACGGGGCTATTCCTCGACCCAAATCACATATCACATGTCAGCGCCGCGAGGCTTCTGTTTGTAATGAACAGAGGCAGAAATGACGACCCAATTAGGAGAAGTTAAACTGGCTGTTATGTAACTCCGAAGCTGTTCAGTTTATAATATTTGTAAAGCTTTTAGTTTGTTGTGTATTTGTGTGTGTGTGCCCTGCAGCCTTAGCCGTTTGCAGCGAGGCCTACTTCAGCGCTGTGGCTAAGATGGGTGACCAGGCCCTTCACACGCTCTCGTCCCGCTCTCTCGGTGAGTGTGTACGTGTGATTGATCACTGAGTCTTTCTATTACAGGTTTATTACATTAATTCAACAGGATTGTCCTCTAGAGATGGCCAAGGGCTCTATCACGTTAATGTCAAGCCTGGTCAGACTGTAAAATACCACACACTCACTCAGTAACCTCATGATTCCACCTTTCCACTGCTCCTCGTCCTCTCGGATAAATATCTGTGTGTGTGTGTGTGCTCATGGGTGTGTATTTGTGTGTGTGCATGCATGAGTGCATATTTTCCACAAGCGTCACTTTCACTCTGACCCTGGGGACGTGCGATAGCATTGTCAACGGTCATTAGCATTATGCTAACGCGTCCCCATTGAGAGCGTGTGGGCTCGTACATCGGCGCTAGCACACAGACGCACACGTGGCTCCGCCGGTTTGGCTCGCCGAGAAGGTCAGGGAGCCACAGCGTGACCGGGGAGCCTATTGAGTGACAGCCGCTGAATTATAGATGGGGACAGTCTTTCAGCTGCACTCAATTCATTAGCTCGACCACAATCCACGACAATAGACAAGACCAGAGGCACCAGTGCTATAAAGGGCTTGGCTAACTTTCCACCAGTCCTGCTGGTTTGATCGAAACACAGATGACTTGAGTGGTGTTGAAATGTGTTAAAGTCAGATATCAAATTACTGACATTCCTGATAAAATATTGTGCCTCTCGTCTGTCATGGACGTAAAATCGCACAAAATGAGTGATAGAATTAAATATTTTGACATGATATAACAAACAATATGACGATATAATACTATTTAAAAATAGTTCAAAGCATCATAGACTTTTTTCAGTGTTTTAAATTGTGACTGCAGATATTTGATATGCGTGTTGATCTATTTTTCAACAGGGGATGTCATGATCCAGATCTCAGAAACACAGAGGAGACTCACCGCAGAGATGGAAGGAGTGGTCAGTACTCGTATTCAGTCAGTACTCACGTTATTTAATCAAAAACACAGGATCAGAAGTGTGTGTTAAATCTTAAAATAGACAAATATTGGATAAATTATTTCCCTTGAGACAGGTTTGTCTGGCTATTTTATTAAACCCAGTTAACTTTTAATGTAATTTTATCCACCTTATTCCAAGCTCTGATACATTGGGCAAATTATTGGCGCATTTTCCATGTTAACAGGATGCTTATCCTCTTTCTTAAAGTGATTTGTACAGAATTCAATTCATTAATGAAGATCCAGATGAGCACCAGAAACATCACCTATACACATTTCCCCAAGTAACCTCACCAGGAAACTTTGACACATCGTAGACATTGTTGTCCTGAATTGCACAGCCAGGAAAAAAAGCAGGTTATTCAATATTTCATATTTGGATAATAGACGTTTGAGTCCTTAATTAAGAAATCTGTGAAGTATTCTGATCTTTTGACTCAGTACAAATGAAATGACTGACGCTGAGCTCTGCAGAAAGCTTCTGGGAGACGTTTGCTTGCTTTTCGCTGCGTGTTGAAAGATTCACAGTGCTGCTCAAACCCTTGGGCCTGATTGCGGTTGCTTTCAGTGATGTGAATAAGAAAAAGGTGGCCCCTCTGATAAAATAGTTGATCTGGGGGGGACGGGGGCACATTTACATATAGATGCAGTCAAACGAAATAACCCGATAATGAAAAATTGTGTTTGAACAAAGGGAAGGTTTTCCGTAATGACTCGGCTACACCAGCGGGACACGTGTTTTTCTTCCCGCTACAGTTTCGATGGTTCCAGATAGAGGTGTTGCAAGCCATGGAGAAGAATGTCAAGCTGGACGAGGAGTACATCGATGTGAGTTCACAAAAGGGAAAAGCATCTTTTTTTCATTTCTACCCTTGGAGTTGAGGAGAATTTTGAAGAGCTTACTGAACTATTTAGGGTTCAGAGCATGATTTACTGTAACGATTAGGCAGCTGTTACATTAAATATACTCTGGATGTTCTGTGTATAATGATTATTACAATTATTTATGTTTTCTTCCTTTTCTGAATTCATAAATATGTTTGGCTCAGTAGAAAGTTAAGAAAAGTAAAATAGTTTAGATCAAGAAAAACATTCAATAATCACATCAGAGCGTCTTAAATCAAACGGTTTCCTGTGCTGCAGGGGAGTCGCAGAGTGTACGAGCTGGAGGTGAGAAACCAGGCAGAAGCTCTGGAGAAGCAGCTCAGACGAGGAGCCTACAGAGACTCTCTGGTAGTTACACAAACACACACAGCGAGATCTGTGCGCTCACACAGTCCGGCGGTAACACATCTGTACCATGTGTCACTTCTCATATGTGCATGTGTGTTTTCAGGAGAACAGTGAGTACATGTTGTACCTGAGGCAAAGCCAGCAGGAGATCCTGAAGGAGGAGGAGAGGAGGTATCGCTTCTTAGCGGAGAAACACTGTGGCCTCACTCAGTCTCTGCTCTTCCTCATAAACAAGGTATAAAACACGTACACACTTAGTGATCGAACTTTGGGCTTGACCCTCAGCTTTATGTTTTATGAAGGTGGCTCAGTAGTAAATAAGCAAACAACTCCACAAAATTGCAAACTAATGAGCAAAATCCACATGACGATACACTAAAAACATCTACCTACTGGTTGATGGACATTCGTTGTTTAATACATCAGAGGAAAATGAAACTTTACTCAGATTTAGGTGTTGCAAGGTATTATTTAGTCGATTAGAGCTGATGGACAAACAGAATTATAAAAAGAAAAGTATAATATTCATAATTAAAGATACCGTTTACAGTTATACAACTGTTATTACCTTTACAGATAGTTAATACTGTAAATAACTTATAAAATATGACTGTTGTGACCCAAAGTTAGAGAAGCAAGCTTGTGATGAGAGTGTCAAGACTTTCATGAGAACTCTGGGTGGGGGAATTGAAAGGCAGCACTTACCCCTCCCTCATTACCACCTCTGTGGTGCCCTTGAGCAAGGCCCTTGTCTCCAATGCTCAGTGGACAGCAGATCAGATTGTGATTGCTGAGCAGCTTCCAGATATGAATGCCTGTAATTGTGTGAATGTGATCAGGGCGTTCATGAAAAGACAGCGTTACTCTCAGTGAAACACCACTGCATAAATTAAGGTAAAAAAGGTGAAGGTGTGTGTAGCTGATGCCAAATTAACCCATGTCATGTCAGTTGCTTTATGAAAATCACGTCTCAGCGTCCACCGTCTCATTCACTGTTCATTTTGTTGCTGCCTGATCAGCTTGAGATTTAACGAGGTGCTCGTGTCTCCCTTCTGTTCTCAGACGGGTGCGTCTCTTCAGCAAAAGGCGGATGGATGGAAGGAGAAAGTGAACGACACCAGAGGGTCCAGACCTCGAACTCCCACTCATGTGGACCAAGAGGCGCAGGTACAGACGCATCACGTTATACTCAGCCCATCAGCACATCTTGTGCTGTGTTGAAACTTCCATAAATGATGTAATAGGGGCCTTGAGCTCTTGTTTTATCAGTATTCTGCTTTATTAAATTCTAGTAAGAAGAATTCCCTTTGATGAGCTTTGGCTTTCCAGTGGTTCTCAATTTGTTCCCTGTATTGAAATGCTTTTTCTGTGTGTTACCTCATGGATATTGGATGTAATCAAATGCTACAGCTCAACCATACATTCTTTATATACCAAGATAATAATGCTTAGTTTGCACTGACGCTGTTAGATTGGTATTAATTTACCCAAATATTTATTATTGATGTTGTAGTGGTGTTGAATTGCATCATATTGAGAGATGTTTGCATGATGTTAGATATTCTTTGCATACATGTTTGTTTATGGTCCATCAGCTGCACAAAACTTAAGCTTAGATAGAATGACAAATAAATAGATATATTGAAGGGTGGGAATATTTGTTTCTGATCAGCTGCGAGGTTCAGTGAGCTCCCTGCTGCAGACTGTAGCCAGAGATGAAGACATGTCCTGGGCCAGGAGGGAGCAGCAGGCGCTGGGCAGAGTGCCCTCTAGAGGTGAGAGGATGACTGTACTGTACTGAATGTGATGACAGTCTGACAACCAGATCAGCAGTATTTTCCTCAGCAACATTCCATAAAAATAGCCACGGCTCAGTACATTTGCATTATGTTAATGAACATATGCTTTGTGCTGTCTGTTCTCCAGCACCGTCTCCCCTCCCCAGCCGCTCTCGCTCCAGCTCCGTGGGGGAATCTCTGGGTCTGGGTGGAGGCAGAGCCATGAGAGCCCTGGTGTCTCACCCGTCCTCATCCAACCCAAAGCTTCTGCCTTTCAACAGGGGGGAGACCGTCACCGTGCTGGTCCAGGAGCCGCGCAACGGCTGGCTGTATGGACGCACCGACAGCAGCCTGCGGTGGGTAGCTGGGACAGGAGGAGGATGTGCTTTTAAGCAGTTTTTCCTTGATACTTAATCCATCTAAATGCTTTTTATGACTGTCAGCAGCCAGAAGGAAATGCAACTTCTCCCTCCTCCTTGTGGAGTTAACAGTGGAACCACAACAGAGACTTAATGGAGCTTGAGTATTTTGTTTGCTGTTTTCTTACATGTATGTGTCTTTTCTCTTTCAGTCAGGGCTGGTTCCCTGCTGCTTATGTCGCCCCGATCGAGGATTTCTCCAACACTTTAGCAACAAGGTAGGGACATGTTGACCCCAGCATTTAAAGAGCTCCTCACCTGGAAAAGTAGACCTACTTCTATATAGTGGTCAGCATAAGACATGCTAAATGTTATTCAAGCAAGAGACCAAATGTATCCTGACCTGTCCTGTCCTGTTATGAATCACTAAAAGATCCTATATGTGCCCCCTCTCAGTGGTGGTTCTCTAAGGAGCCACAGTATGAACAATCTGCTGGACCCCACTGACACCTACACCGACCAATCAGAGAACAAGAGCTACGGAGACGTCCCGCCTCCAGCCACACCCAACCGCAGAGCCTCCGTAGACTTCCGTCCGGTCTCTCCTCTCCCCGAGAAGAAGCTGGAGCCGGTCGCGGAGTCCAAGCCGAGTCAGACGAAGAGCTACAACGAACACCTGCCTCCGCCTCCGCCCCCACCGCCTCCTCCTCCCTCGAATCAGAATCTAAGAAGGAGCTCTGTAGATTTTCGACCAATCTCTCCCCTCCCTGAGAGGAAGGGCGAATCAGCATCTGATGTCCAGGTAGGTTTAATTCTGGATGGCAAAAGGGTCTGTTCCATATAAAGTAATCAAACTTGGCTTGTTTTGGTTGTTCACATCTTCTTTTCTTAGGCATTATCACCTCATGGGCCACCTGAAAATCCACTGTTTCCCAGGTAATTTTCTAAGTTTGTATTCCAGTACCTTTTTGACTTATTTCTAAAGGGACACGCCCCAAATCATAAATGCTGTCGTGCTATTTATCATCATCTTTTTTGGTGTGAGTTGCCGATTTTTGGAAATATCGGCCATAGAGATGTCTTGATGGCTTGTGGTGCTCCAGAAATCATGTCCCGCTTACTCAAGATAATCCACAGGTCTTTTGTGAGCAGTTTCACATCGGAGCTACATTATTTCCTTCTATTGAAGTACACGCCAGCAACCGTATCGCTGCACAGAAAGAAGTGTGCAGCTACTTGCTGACGAGACATCCCTGTGGCTGATAACGACGAAACTGCAGCTCACACCAAAACAGTCTAGAGGGATAAATAGGACTGCAGATGAGAGGAAAAATAAATGATTTTGGTTTTGGGGTGAACTGTTCCTTTGAGGATCATCTCAAGGCTGATTCCCAAACACATTTTTAAACCAATAATCCACAGTCAAACCTCTGAAGCATGCTCACTATCCACAGTCAAAATGTACCTTCTTCTTCCTGGAGTGTGTGCATGTGTGTGTCTCTGTTCATCTGTGTTGACAGAGGCTGAGCATGTCAGGTATTCTGTTACATTTTTCGCCATCCTCTCGTTTCAGAGGCACAAACCCGTTCGCCACCGTGAAGCTTCGCCCCACGACGACCGACGACAGATCCTCTCCTCGGATCCTCTGATCCACCTGCAGCTCGCGCAGGCAGGGTCTGTGACCCAGATCTGCCAGATCGGGTTGTGGAGGCGGGATATATACATTTTTGTTTCAGGAGAATGTGATCACAGCGCTGAAATGTGACGGCGTCGAGCCGGATGGGCAGAGGGAGGTTTGGTGGGCTTTTTGTACAGTGTTAGATTAAGTGAAGTACATCTAAATAATTTAATATCAAAACAAATTTTATCAGCTCTTTGTACAGTATTGGAGTTTTTATAGATAGGCCTGTTTGTTTCCTATAGTAGAGATATCGAAGGATTAGCTGCACATTTTTGGAAATATGCTCATTTGCTTTCTTGCCAAGAGTTGGATAAGAAGATCAATAGCACTCTTCAGCAGGTTAGCTTAGCATAAAGACTGGAAACAGGGGTAAACAGTTAGCCTGTGTCTTCCAAGAGGTAACAAAATCCACCTACCAGCACATTTTCTTTAAAAACAGCATGATTCCTTCTTTATCAAGGCTTTATGCTAAGCTATGCTACCTGCAACAACAAAAATTGGCATATACACACTTTCTTTTAAGCAAAACTGACAGCCATATTTTTCTAAATGTCAAACTATTCCTTTAAGCTGTTGATAGCTTATGATTATTTTATTAGCAAATGTTTCCCAAATTAGAGTTTTTGGTTCATTGATGATGATATCTTCCCTTGAAAGCCACAGGTTCTCAACTAGTGTTTGTAAATTTGTAATCCTCTTCACCCTCCTGTGATGTTTTGAAATGTTTCGTGCGTTGTTGTTTTGTGGCTTGTAACATTTTGTGTCCGCTGTGAGTAAAATAAGTAAAGAGACAGTTATTACTCAAGTTTTCTTTATTGTCATTTCTTTTCTCTCTTCACAGCTCGTCTTATATATCACTTTATCTACTACATCATCTGATCAGAGGCAGGGAGTGAGGAGGAGGAGATAGAGGAGGTGAGGTGAGGAGAGGTGAGGTGAGGTGAGGAAGAGGAGTGGGAGGAAAGTGCACTGATGCGTGAACATCTAGAAGTAAAACCAATCGGACAAAATGCACGACCTGAAAATACGCAAAAGAAGGAAATAAAGATTTAAGAAGTCTTCATAACATCTACACCATCCACAGCACTAGTACCACCTGTTTTGAGACCACAAACTATCTTCATGAAATCATTTAGAATGATTCTGAAACCCATACAGCATGTGCATTCAAATATATATATATATATAAAAAAAAATGACCAAATTAAAAGTGAAAGTGATGCCTGTATGTTCCTCCTCACGCTGACTCCCTGTTGGCCTGCGTCTGCAGTGTTGTGTGGCGAGCAGGCCTCGTCTGACTCCGCGTGTGTGTTGGGGTCTCCAGGAAGGTGAGAGGAGTTTGGAGGTTGCAGTTACAAAATATGAATGCGGGGATGAAGAGGAGGAGGAAGAAGAAGGGGAGTGTTCAGCTGACCCCTACTCATGCACCAAGACCTCGAACTCTGAAAGACAGAATGAAAACATTTGCGCAGGTGATTAGACTTCTGCTGACATACAGCTTAAAGGGATATTCCGGTGTAAATTTAATCCATGGTCTAACACACCGTGACACCGAGTAAGACTCCCCCTCGAGAGGTCAAGTTAGCTGACCGCTAGCTTAGCTAGTTTTAGCAACCTCAGAAAAGACTGCACGAAAACAATACACTGCAGCTTATGTCTCCAACTAGAAACCGCCATCAAAAAGCCACAATTAATGGTGAGAACAGCACCAAACTTCAGCAACAGTACATGTACAGTCCCAGCACACAGTACGAAGCATCAAACATCTGCTAGCTTTGCTGGATTTATATTGAAAACACAGCACAACTCACCCTCTCCTCCAGCAGCCTGCCTGTGTGGGGAAGCCCTGACGAGTCGATTACCGAGTGCAGTAGATTTCCGCAGCTCGAGGATGAAAATGTATGATTATTACTCCATGGCATGCTCAGTTCTTATTATCGAGAGCTGACAGGGAAAAGAACGGAAGTAATGGAGTAATAATTAGACATTTTCATCCTTGAGCTGCAGAAATCTACTGCACTCGGTAATCGACTCGTCAGGGCTTCCCACACAGGCAGGCTGCTGGAGGAGAGGGTGAGTTGTGCTGTGTTTTTAATACAAATCCAGCAAAGCTAGCAGATGTTTGATGCTTCGTACTGTGTGCTGGGACTGTACATGTACTGTTGCTGAAGTTTGCTGCTGTTCTCACCATTAATTGTGGCTTTTTGATGGCGGTTTCTAAATGGAGGCGTAAGCGGCAGTGTATTGTTTTCGTGTTTTCTTTTCTGAGGTTGCTAAAACTAGCTAAGCTAGCGGTCAGCAAACTTGATCTCTCGAGGGGAGTCTTACTCGGTGTCAAGGTGTGTTAGACCATGGATTAAACTTACACCGGAATAGCCCTTTAAGGTAACAAAAACAGAACAATTCTCAGTTTCGGGCTATTAAACACCAATGAAAACATAATCATGAATATTATATTCCTTATCTGCCAAAAGGTCCCCTCTAAATCCAACACACTGGAATATAAACACATCGATGAGCGACGCTGTCGACACATTGCGGTTTATTTTCAGTCAATACTGCATTCACACCCTGCTGCTCTCTAAACAGACGGATATGTATTTATTCACTGCCAGCTGTTCAAAGAAATGCTTCAGCCTGGTCTTAAAAATGAAATCAGATATTTAGATATCTGTTTTTAAAGACTTGTACGTAAAGTACAAACAGATGTCTTGGGGCAAAAGAGTCAAAAAGTGATGAGAACAGATTTATTCATTGTTAGTAAAACTGTAAAAAGTTTAACTGACTTGTATTTCTGGTGCCGACTCGACCTTCCCTAACCTCTACTTTTCTTTTCTTTTAATCATAAACTTCATAATGTTCCTCTGTTCTCTCACCGTCGATGCCGATCTTGCCATCTCCATCTTTGTCTGCGGCTTTGAGGAATGCTCTTGTCTCGTCGTCGGTCAGATCTCTGCCCTCCTGGGAAAAGCCCTTCAGTACATACCTGAGGAAACGACAAGGTGTTGCAGAGAAGCATCACTGTAGGACAGTTGATGAGTTTATTAACACATGATCCAGGCCTCGCCTCCGATTTGTGTGTTTGTGTGTCTGTGCGTGTTCCTCACTTGAGCTCTTCCTCCTCTATGAAGCCGCTACCGTCCACGTCCAGAACCTTGAAGACCATCTTGACGTTTTCAGCTGTCATGGCCTTCATTCCCACCATCTCAAAGAACTTTTTGGGGTCGAATGTTTCTGCTACAAAAGGCAAGACAGAACCAATCGATCAATGCTAACGTTTACCTCAATGTGAAAATCAACCTCAAAGGATAAACTGAATTCTATCACAGCCAGTTGTTCAAGAACTGTAGATTTAAATTAGTAGAACAGTCAGTTTGAAACATACTGGTTTGAAAAGATGAAAGAAAGAAATGTGTGAGCATTTACTGTATCTGTCAGTATCCAAAACTAACTTCTGGAACTTTTGTGTGTCTGTTTCTGCTGAGAATAAACCACATCGGACTGGGCGACTGTTACGGACCTGCAAAGGCATCAAGAGCTTTCTTGATCTCCTCAGCTTTCAACAGATCTGTCATCGACATTTTGCCAGCTGGAGAGACGGCCAGAGGGGGAGAAACAGAGGACAGAAAAAAGGTGCACAGTTAGAAATGAAAGAATAGTATTTTTAAAGCTGTTGAGTGCAGACAACAGCCAGAGCGGAGCTAGTATAGTGGAGGGTTTGGTACAAAAACTAATATAGACTTTTAGTTGGAGACGGCATACACACAAACATGCACACTCAGGTCAGGCTTGGTAAAATTATATTCAGGCATTCAAAAGACGGTCTCAGTGGAACAAGGCACACGTTTCAAGGCCATAGATAAGTCAGACGTTGGCATAAGTACAGTCTTGTACATTTGTACACACACAAACACGTCCACATTATCCGATCGGTCACATTTTACATGCATACTTGACTCAAACAAGCTCACAAATCCTCTACTCCTCTAAAACAATATCCATTTGTCATCACATTTCTGCATCACACGATGGACATGCAGAGTCTCACTCAGGCATTAAACATGTTAGCACTTACACATCTGACTTGTGGGTTGCACCACTTGCTGGGCTGCTACTGGTCTTTGCTTACAATCTACAAGCAGGAAAATACAGTTTTTTTGTTTTTTGGAAATACAGTGGACATTTGACTGCACATATGATGTGTAGAATATGGCGACATTAGCCACAGAATACTACAGAGAAAAAGGAAATGTAAAACACTACAAACATTACTCACGGATGGTGTCAATGAATGGAATGAACCAATATGCAAACTTTGAGGCTTATTAAACTGAAAGTCAACCTGGAATAGTGTGAAGAACAATCCAAGCCTCAGCTCTTTGTTATCCTGAGGGCATTTTGAATCTCTTTTAAACTGAATTGAATTGAAAATTGAATTGCTTTGTTTACTATTTTACCAATTTGGGCTTTTTTATCAGTTTAGGCCTGTTTGTGTTTCTTGCTGTCAAGGATCTTTTCGCTATTTATCCTCGGCTCTGTTCTAAATCGGGGTTTAAATGAGGTTGAGTGAATAAATGAATTTATTTTTCAGTGTTCACAGAGGAAAACTGGGCATAGAGTATAAATAAAAAGCTGATATTTGCTTAAAAAGACGGCAGTGTATCTGCTAAGTCATTGGATTGTGTGCCTCAGTTGCGCTGCAGTACCTTGTAGGTGACAGTAGGTGTCAGAACTGAGCTGAAGGCTCTCAGGCTGCTTGTTTGTCTGTTTGGAGAACTGGAACACATGCTAAGTTGTCAAGACAGATGTTTGATGAGTGTGTTTGTACCTATCAGAGATCTGAGTCTTCAGCAGCACAGTGCCTTCCTCGAGATATAAGACTTTAAGAGCCTCAGCAGAGTAGTTTATTCATCCTCCCTGCACTCTCTTGACCCTCATAAAATTATTATCCCTCCCTGAAGGACGGAGAGAACAGAGATACGCAGCCATCCTTCCTCTTTCTGTCCGTTCTACTGCTTCACACCTTTTCCTCCACCTGTCTCTTGTGGTTTGTTGATGTGTGAAAGGTCGTTTGGATACCTGATTTCATCTTTTATCCATCGGCAACAAACCTTGACAGATAGTTCTGCTATGACAAGTTGTTCTGGATATCTTAATATCCTGCCAGGGTCGTCCGACATCAGATCGAATGCGAATGTTTGACTTAAGTTTGCAGGTTCTTTTATAACAGCCTTGACGTTGAGGTTTTCAGACGATAGCTGTGGTGAAATAATCTGTCTTGTGATCAAAAGGCCGAAGCTTCTGTCACCGTTTTGCAGCGAACGAGCCCGACGTGCCCTCGAGCTCATCCCTTTCTCCTCAGGGTAGCTCAAAATGTGAAAAAATTGCAATGCAGACACAACGACTGCCATCAGAACAAATACGACCGCTGTGATGGATTATTGAGCTTAAATTTCAGCACCATCTATTCATCAGATGACAGACTTTCACTGCAGATTGAATGTGATCTGAGTTTGTCATAAATAATGCAACAGAAACAACATGTCAAGCCTCAGTTCGAGTTCCAGAGGCAGAAAATGATAATAATTTCATGCAGATAATCAAAAGATCCGGCCAGCGTTGGTTGAGAACTCCGGCAAGCCGCGTCAGCCCGCAGCACAAAAGATTGAAATTCTGGCGACGACACAGTCAGCAGTGAGTCGAGGCACAGCGGAGTGTTTTATTTATAAAGTATAATTTATTAAAACAGGCGCTCTCGTTGAGCATCTGGGGGCCTCCCTTTGTAACGTGGGCACAGCTAAAATAGTAACAAACCACGGAGAACATCCAGAACACACATTACTATTAATTACAGCGCTCGGCTTCTCGGCTACCGCGCATAAACACCTGCTTCTGGTGAGAGGACGAGAAAACAGCCATTAGAGCAACGCTCGCTCCAACATTACCTTTAATTTGATACAGAGCGCCGCGAAAACAATAAAAGGAAACAGTTTCCTTTTATTGTTTTGTGTTGTCAGAAGTGATCAGACCAGAAAAAAGTAAGTGTCCCTTAAACAGAACCTTGTTTTTTAAGGGACTAAAAGTTGCTTTATAAAAGAGAAGTGAACGAGGTGATGTCAAAAAACTAAAACGTACAGGTCCAATTTACACTGACGATTTAAAAGAGCAGGTACTATAAAAGGAAGAGACCATGCCAGAACTGTATATGTTCTAAAAGTCTGATGTTTAAAGCATGATAATTGAAGTATTGTGTAAGATTATGATAGCAATGTGTTCAAAAGCTGGCGTTCCTTAACAAGAGTGAACAGATTAGGCACTGTCATCAACATAATAGTGTTCACAACACAGCCTAGTGTCTATTTTAAATAGGGAGGGAGGGAGACCTGCACCATCTTAAAATGGACTATTTGCAAATCATTTAGGATGAAGGTGATGACTCATGACCTCAGTATTTTTTGGGCCCTGCGTACGGCCCTCCCTATGACTTTATAAAAGCATTGCTCGTTGAAAACGCTCTAAAAACCAGCTGACGGACGTCCATTGGTGCTTTCTGCAGTAGATGTGGTGTTGAAGTCGTGGATGTGATGCTGATGACCTTTACATAATTTTTATTGTGGGTTTTATGCTGAGTGTTCTTGGACAGTCGACTCTGTAGATTTATTCTGTTTTGACGCACTGTTGTATTATATTAAATTTTGTATTAAACTTTCAAGTCCCGCCAAATTTGCCTGTTCGTTCATCACTGTCGATATTCTCAAGTAAAGTTGTCATATGCAACCAAAACCTAACCAAAAAATAACATACCACAGACATTACAACGTCAGGGGAACGTTGAGAGAACCAAACATGTATCCAACAAGGTTAAGGGAACGTTGAGGGAACCAACATGTAACCGACAAGGTTAAGGGAACGTTGAGGGAACCAACACGTAACCAACAAGGTTAGGGGAACGTTAGGAGAACATTAAGGGAACCAAACATTTAACCGACAAGGTTAAGGGAACGTTGAGGGAACCAACATGTAACCAACAAGGTTAAGGGAACGTTGAGGGAACCAACATTTAACCGACAAGGTTAAGGGAACGTTGAGGGAACCAACATGTAACCAACAAGGTTAAGGGAACGTTGAGGGAACCAACATGTAACTGACAAGGTTAAGGGAACATTAGGAGAACACTGAGGGAACCAAACATGTAACCAACAAGGTTAGGGGAATGTTAGTAGAACATTGAGGGAACCAAACATGTAACCGACAAGATTAAGGGAACATTGAGGGAACCAAACATGTAACCGACAAGGTTAAGGGAACGTTAGGAGAACATTGAGGGAACCAAACATGTAGCCGACAAGGTTAAGGGAACGTTAGGAGAACATTGAGGGAACCAAACATGTAGCCGACAAGGTTAAGGGAACATTGAGAGAACCAAACATGTAACCGACAAGGTTAAGGGAACGTTAGGAGAACATTGAGGGAACCAAACATGTAACCAACAGCTAACGTTTAGAGAATGTAACAAAAACTTTCCGCTGCAACCAAGTGGCAACCAAAACCTAACCTAAAGTAACGTACAGGGAACGTTACTGGAACCAAAGGCTTACGTAACTAGAACGTTCTGGGAACCAAAAATGGCTCGTAGGGATGCAACTTTTTCCCCGCTGTGATGCATCATTCTGATTTAAACACGACATCTCTTCGTCTGAGCCCACCGCTGATCAACACAGAGAGAGCGGCGCCCTGTGTCGCCTCACAGGAAGGTGGAAACTGGTGTCAGAGAAACATTTAACTCACGCTTCAAACTCTCACCCTGACTTTGGAAGGTGTCACGATAATTTAGCTGTATTGACGTGGATTACGACTGCTGGTGCCGCCTTAGATTACTGGGAATCAAAGAAACGTGGCGCTCCTTTGTCCTGTTTCTGCTGAACTCACATCCATGATGTTTGTTTTTTCAGAGTCGGCTCAGTTTTCTAGCGGAGCTCTGACTCTGTTTTATCCAAAAGCACTCCTGCTGTGCTACAAAATATTTTATCATCGAGTTGCACGCGGCTTAATTATTCATGCAACCAGCAAAGGTATTTCATTTGATTTCTGACTATCTGCCTGTTCGAGATAAACCCAGCAGTTACTGGATTTGATATTCCTGTTCGTGATATTTGCAAACAACTATTCTCTGCTACAAGATTTAGTGTTTCTTCTCTGTCTTACCTGAATGAAGGGGTGGATGGGTGCACCTGAGCTGAGACAGAGGGCGAGAGGACAGGTGATGGAAGGAGAGTGGAGTAGAGAGCAGGGTTGGAGACGGAGGTAAGATGAAGTTGGGAGAGAGGACACAATACAGACTCCCACATCCCCACCGCTCAGTAATCTCTATTTTTAAAAAAGGTACGGTGGCTGTCAAGACATTGCACAAACATCGTGGGCCCAGGAGTGCGATCGCTTTCTCTGCAGCGCTAACAAATCACACACAGGCCTATTAATAATATCACTCTATCGGACTGCCCTCAGTCCACATCTCCTCCCTGCTGACCCTCTTCCTCTTTTGTTTTGACCCTTTTGACTCTCGTCTGCTTTGATTTATTCCATCGTCTTGACGTTTTGCAGCACAAATGAGCAGACAAAGTTTGCGACTGGCTACTGGAGCACTTCCCTCAATAGTTGGTGGACACCAAAGCAGGGTGAAAAAGAGACAAGAAAATGAATAGATCTAATGTTTCTCTGTGTCGCCTGGATCTGTAAAACAGGCAACTGTTGAGAGATTTTTTAGTTGGTGGTGGAGTTCTGCCCCCAAGTGGTCAAATAAACTGATGCAGCTTCGACAAGACTCACAGAAATCCCACAAACCTGAAGTTTAACACTGATTTCTTCACTCACAAATATCAGATTTCTTTCTGTTTCCTCCTGAGGGAACACCTGACTCGAGTTGTTTGTATTCATCTCTCTCTCTTTTAGCCTAAAAAGCCTCTCCTCCTCACTTCCTCTCTTGCAGCATCTCTCCTTTAATCTCTTTTTGTCCATTACTCTCCTTATCGCTCCTTCCTGTCTCCGCCCCTCCTCTCCATATCAAAGAACAGATTTGCTCCTCTTCCTCTGCATCCTAATCGTCTCATGCCTCTTCCCTTTTATCACGAATCAATCTCTATCCCGACAGCTCGTGTGACTCCTCGTCTCCTCCCATCTCCTTCTATTTTCTTGCTTATCTTTTGTTACATCCCTCATGTTAGTCAAGGCCAAGGGAGGAATTAATTTATGGTAGGTGTAAGAATGTGATAGAAAGAGACACGTCGGCTGGTGAGAGGCTTCAGTCAGCAGCAGAAGGGCCCGAGGCGGTCGACTCACTCTGTTGTGAGTAGTATTTTCTGATGATGTTAATGGGTTTTAAAGCAGAAGTTTGTAATGTAATGTTTGGCGATCCTGTCTTTCAGAATCACAATGCACCTAAGATTTGATTTTACCCTGATTTGATCCTGAAATAATGTCGTTCAACTGCGTTATGCATGACAGATACTGTCTCTGCTCTCTCCAGCTGTCTCCTCTCGGTCGAGATAACGCCTCATCAGCACCGTCCAGCGCTGTAGAAGGACGACGGAGGGCAGGGCGAGGTGGTGAGGAAAACACACCGGAAGGGTCAGGACAGGAAAAATAGCAATAATTGAGGCGAGGCAGGTCGGGAGTTTGTCAAGGACGAGACAAGCTGAGAAATAATGGGGATGATGAAGGAGTGACACTGTTGTTAACACTGGAGAGAAGAGGAGGAGAGGAAACAGAGCGGAGGGCAGAGCATCAGGGCTTTTGTTGTTGCAGTGCTGATTTCACTGGGGTGTCCCTCGTCCACTCACCTGGAGATTAGCAGGTAATAGGCCCTAAAAATAAGCTTGTGTGACCCAGTGACTGTACCAACAGGGGACTACGTGGAGCATTAGAATATCAGATGTGTGCTTGGTCTCTGGTTGTGGCGTTTCAGTGCCCCCAGATTTTGTTTAGAGGAACTTTTGCAGAGTTGCAACTACATTCGAATTATATTTAAAGCTGTCTGAGTTAATTGTCCAGTGCTGCTCAAATGTGGTTTCAGTTTTTGACATTAAAGGAATAGTTCGGGTTTTTTGAAGTGGGGTTATACAAAGTACATATCTATGGTCGGTCTGTTCTTTACCGTAGTTGCCGATCAGCGCAGCCTCAGTTTGGAGAAGCAGAGAGCCGCTCCAGCTCAGACGCTCAGCTTTGTACTGCAGCGAACGGAGATCAGATGCAAAGCGAATTTTAACCATCTAAAACAAGGCCCACCTAAAAAAATCTGTATCAGTCGAGTGTACGTTGTACAGAGAAAATTCACACCGCTTTACATCGCCGTCAGACTGCCTTTTCTTTTGGCACTACATTTTCTCAACCGTAGAACCTCCGTATCCCTACGGGTACGTAGGGATACGGAGGTGCCTGTTCATTCATCACTGTCAATATTCTCAAGTAAAGTTGTCATATGCAACCAAAACCTAACCAAAAAATAACATACTACAGACATTACAACGTTAGGGGAACGTTGAGAGAACCAAACATGTAACCGACAAGGTTAAGGGAACGTTAGAGAAACGTTGAGGGAACCAACATGTAACCAACAATGTTTGGGGAATGCTAGGAGAACATTGAGGGAACCAAACATGTAACCGACAAGGTTAAGGGAACGTTAGGGGAACGTTGAGGGAACCAACATGTAACCAACAAGGTTAGGGGAACGTTAGAACGTTAGGCAGCTACGGTACGGAACAAACCGACTGTACATATGTACTTTATATGACCCCACTTCAAAAAACCCCAACTATCACTTTAAGGAGTTTGAAATCCTCAGTTGGTCGGTGGCTTAACCACAGTTCCCCACACACCCTGGTGAGTTTACTTCAGGCCGTTCTGTACAGTAGAGTGGGAGAAGGAAGCCCCGCTCTTTGCCAAATGTGCATGACTGCACTGCAGGCGCTGGTGATATCGGTATATTTAGTGCTAATGTTGCGGCTGGTGTGTGTGGGCGTGCGTGGGAGATGGTGAGTTTTTAAAAGGAATGCACCAAGTTGTTGGCAGTTTGGGCTTGTACCGCGGCCAACCTGTTAAATAATGAGAGGCCGAATCCGCCACATCTCCCCCGGTAGGTTCCAGTTTGATTGTTTGAACGAGCGTTATCTCCGCAGTGAGAGCCTTAAAACATCGGGTATTTAAACCGAACCCTGATCCTGGATACAAACGCTTAATGTCATTTGCAGTTACAGCTGAATTCCTCCATGATAAGTACGTCTACAATAGTTATATTTTACTACGATAGATGTTAAAGGCCGCTGAAACCCTCACAGGAGCTTTAAGTTACTCAAAGAACGGTGCGGAGTCTGAACGTGCCATGACAGTCTTAACAGGAGGTCTCATCAGGTGAGATAAGTGATGAAACCCTTTTTGTTGGAGGTTATTATTACGATCGAACACTACTTTCAATTTTGACTTATGACATCTGACATTTCGTTGCCAGCCACATGAACGGAACGTCCGTCTCATCTGAAAACGTACCTGCACGCTTCACATAATAACATGCTTTCCCCAGAGCTACCCTCTTCCCTCTTCTTGCCACATCTCCTCCAAAGACAGAAGATATTTCTCGCTCAAAAGTGTCGTCAGATGTCAAATGCGTATGCTTCATGTTGGAGTCGGGACTTTCGATTCTCAATTCAGATGACTCGATGCATCAAAACGTGACGGATGTTTTCTCACTGTGTGACAACTTTGTACTTTTATTTTGATCCATAATTAAAATACACAGATTCATTTACTTTTTATCATCTTTGCTCACGCTCGCCGATCCTCGCCAAAACTCGAGAAGTCGCCTCGGAACGTAAACACGACGCTGTTCGGCCGTAAGCTCATTGATGTAAGATTACCGACTGCATTGAGACGTAATCTTCCAAGAGAGAATCGTGACTGTGTGATCTCTTCGGTCCATCTAAACCAAGTCGTTTCTGCCATAAATTAAAGCAAATGGATACTGAAATTTGGACAAAAAACTCTGGAGTTGAATCACAGGGATTAAAGTCTCCGTGTGTCACTCGGGGCTTCGATTAACTCTGTGCTCAGGTTCACCTCTTCCTCTTTCTGCTTCCCTTATGACGTCTCTATGGTAACCAGCTGACTTTCTGTCAGTCTCACTTCTTTATGTGTGTGTGTGTGTGTGTGTGTGTGTGTGTGTGTGTGTGTGTTGTTACCTGTTTGTCTGTCAACTTAATCATCTTTCAGAGTTTTATTCCAAAGCTAGCATGCAGTAAACAATGTACAAACACAGCTACAGTGCACAACCACACACACATACAGCCTCTCTCATACATATACACATTCCCAATCAACACATTCTCTCTCTTAAACATACACACACACACACACACACACACACACACACACACACACACACTACAGACTCGGGCAGCTGGCCTGACCTTGACGATAAACACGCCCTTGAAAAGTGTTTCTGCAAATTCACGGCCGGCGATAGTCTGTTAGACGAGCAAGGATCCATCTCATGCTGAATTAAAATAGATATGGAGTCAATATGTGCACACACACACACACACACACACACACACACACACACACACACACACACACACACACAATGCCTCACACTTTATTGCACTCTTTTTCGTAACTGAGACTTTGTGTAACAAACAGAAGCAAATATTCACACCTACACAGTTTTCCCTCATACACACTCCTACATTCTCTCTCTCTCTCTCTACGTCTCTTCGCTCGTACTTGATGTTGAAGTTTTTTACTCGGTTACCAAGTAACATCTGAAAAAAAAACAGTTTTGTCAACGCTTTTATCCCAGTGCAAACAAGAAGTCAGGGCAGAACGCCTTCAGCACGCCCTGTTTGATTTACTTAAGCTTGTAAGTGCTGTAACTCCGTTTCCCTCTGATCTTTGTCAGTCTGCGTCTTTAGTCGGTGATGAAATGGTTCAGGTCTCGTAGTTACAAAGCAAACGGCTCGACGCTGAAGATTAAAGCGGTCGTGGATTCTCTGTCTTTTGTCGGGAATCCAACCTGC
The DNA here is from genome assembly GCA_039737535.1 of Lagodon rhomboides. Taxonomy (NCBI): domain Eukaryota; kingdom Metazoa; phylum Chordata; class Actinopteri; order Spariformes; family Sparidae; genus Lagodon; species Lagodon rhomboides. The sequence continues at coordinate 31,250,161 of CM077786.1, forward strand.
AAGCAAGTCTGGATTGTTGTGTGCAATAATGTTGACTGACAGCGTGAAAGTGTTCAGAGGGACCGAAGGAGAGCCGACGTCTCAACCAGAGATCGGTTGGATTAAAACTCGAGCACGAGCAGTCACCTACATCTGATCTGGAGCCCGCAAGGAAACTGTAGACCATAAATCAGTGCTATCACACACACACACACACACACACACTCACACCTCCAGCATAGCAACAACTCTGCTGACATCTAGTGTTACACGTTTTAATCACCTCAGATTTGATGTCAGAGCTGTGTTACTCCAGATTTTTCCCCCTCAGCCCTCACCTGTGTTCACCTTTAATAGTCAACTTCACAAGCAGTGTGAGAGGTCAGCTTAGTGTTTGTGTATAAGGGTGTGTGTTTCTTTTCCACTTCAGGTGAGATAAGAAGTGAGGGAAGGAAGGACGGAGACACGATGCAAAGAGGCAGATTGTTTCCTCAACACAGTTTGTAGGAAAACGCACTTGAACATTTGGATTTCAGCAGCGTATTTATCCTGTCAGAGGCCTGATGACACCTTTTTTCTTTGTGGTTGCAAAGTCAATGATTATGAACCCACAGAGGATTATTACAGACTCTCCTGTTCCCCTCGGCTCTGTGCTTTCAGTTTTGTGGCTTGCGAGTTTACTTTACCGACAAATGATTGATTGATGATGCGTCAGGCAGGAATGTTGTAACAGAAAAAGCTCTGATAAACCATTTGTACACTTCCTGAACAGCACCAAACATTAGACAACACTATTTTGACAGATGTTTCCCTCAGGTGATGGCGGAAGCTGAAATCAGAGTGAATATTGGACGTAAAATCGTTACGTTGCTTGTAACTTGACTCAGACTGAATCGTAAAAGGCTTTTTTTTTGTTATTTCTTTCCATCCACACTCAAACACAGTCTCACACAACTGCCAGGTGTGTTACCTTGCAAGGTGCTGGCCTCAGCATCAAGGACACTTTGGCGTTAGGAGCCATTAGCGGACAACCTGCTCTACCTCCAGGTGTGTCAGCGGTGCGTTTACTGCACGTCAATCTCTGCAGGTTTGTTACTCGATGTCAGATTTGCTCCTCGAGGCTGCTGGTACTCAACGTAACTGAGTTTAAAATCCGTGTCCTGCTCTTCGGACTCTGCCGTCTCTCTCGTGTGCTTCAGGTCTCAGGTGATGACCAACGTTTAGCAGCTCTCTTCAGGACTGAGCTCACACCTGACCTGCAGGTGCAGCACTGGAACAGCAGAGAGCTCGGAGAGTTTCAGGGTCTTTCCAACAGAGAGAAGAGATGTCGAGAGCGGCGCTGAATGATTCACACATTCCTCAAGACGGGTAAATGAATCAGAGAGTTTGAGGAGACACAACTACAACTAGTAGTGACGGAGACCTACAAATGGAGTTTATTATTACAAAAGTGGAAAGAAATGTGTTTCATGTGCCAACTAAAGTGATAAAACACTTATTGATCGCTTCTGTTCTGCTTCGTATTTTATCAAAAATGGATTTGACATTTTTAAAAGTTACAGGAAAACGTTCATCTTGATGAAAAGATTCCCTCATCGAGTCAACACCTGAATCGTAAGTTATGCTTCCGCGTTGATGCAACGCAAGGGGGCTTAAGCCTGCGTTACACTACCGCAACTGCGTAATGTGCTATCCAACTGCGTAACCACAGAGACCCCTCAAGCCCTCATAGTTCTCCGTCGTGGTGCCGGATACGCAATGCAATTTCCGCAATGAAACGCTACGAGCTGCAGGACTGCCGTCTCCGTTGTCGCTTGACGGAGTGACGGACACTTAAAAAATATTTTGTGCCGCCGGAGACGACGGAGAGGCTCTCCGACTACGTAGAGGGCTCTCCGCGACCTACGTACAGCACTTAACGCAGTAGTAAAAATTAGGCTTTACGGACCCATTACGTCCTGCGGACCCCCTTGCATCCACCGCAAGGGCCTGATGTGCACCTCCCAAAAATCGGCATTGGCTGTGATTGGTCCGCTAACTACATCCGCTGGAGACCGCTTTTCCGGTTTCCACTCATAAACACCGCCATTTTTAAAAGTCTTCGAGTCAGTTTGAGTTGGTTGGTTGAGTGCAAGAGTTTGGAGTTTTCATCGTTCACTGTGACCGGGAGAAAAGCCGGAAGGTAAACAAATAGGCTGAGGCTAACGACGATATACGTCACAAGAGTCTCGGTCAGTCGGTCGGTCAGTCTTTACGAAAAAACATAGCGCCCTCTACCGGTGTGACATTGAATTGCATTTCGACACGTAAACCCCACGCAGAACCATCACGGTCTCATGACTGCGTCCAAGCAACTGCGTGATCACTACGCGGAACCATAACCGACGCTTTAGTAGTTACAAGTTTCTGGCTTCTCAAGCGATCGCAGCACGACATCACGCTGTTGCTGTCTGATCCAGGTTCAGCACTGAGTGTCATCGTTAATGTGAAAGGTCTGTTCAACGAGCTCCTGGTGAACATACTGAAGAAAATGTTCTTTAATCGTTCGTCTCTCACATCTTTAGATAAGAAATGACTCACACCTGCTCGCTGGAGGTGTAAACTTCCACAACTAACTTGTGTCGTGCTCCAGACTTAAAGTGTAACTGTGGCTACGTTCAAACTCATGTTGTGTTTGGACACACAGCCTGTGTGATTCCTTTCAGCTCAGTCGCTTCAAATCTGACTGTTTCTGTCTCGTTAGATCAGTTCGGCTGTTTCATCACGTCCGTCATCTCCGGTTGATTCACATTACATTTGCAGGAGATCATGATAACAGCTTGTGTTTTGTCTTTTAGCCAGCGTGCGCGTTGACTTTGCAAGCTAATACCGCGTTGAGAACAGAGCAGCTTAAACCGGAGCAAGGTTGTGCTTTTTTTGTTGACGTGACAGAAAAACTCACAATCCTCCATTGTGCGCCGCAGTGTGGGAGGCCGGGAGAGGCTGCCAGCAGCCGACAGTCTTGTTCGCAGTATTTACACTAATCAGTCAAATTGAATGTGGGAGTGATTTGGGATTGATGGCGCCTGTGTGCACAGACTCTGGAGCAGTTACTTATTTACAGTCGGGGATTTTTTCTTGGTACAACAAGAGAGGAAAAAACAACAATAAACACACAAAACTGGGTGCAGAATAACCGTCATTAAGACACTAAAACACTTATTTATATGTTACTTCTTCACCTAAAATCAGAGCCACTCATCTATAATACAGTAGTGTTTACTGTGTATTGATTATCAGGGCTGCGTAATACATCGTTTCAGCATGTACGCATATGAAAGTTAGGTGTATTAGCTCAAACATGTCACGCTACAACATTTTTGTTGCTTGATACAAACGCAAACTTCTCATTTTCCATCACTAATCTACTGTTCAGGAGAAGTTTGTCTAATTTAGTCCAGTTTAAGGGTTTTTGGACACATGGGAGTTGCTTCAGAGTGACGTGCAAACCAACAATCATGACCATTCTCATTCTCAATCAATTTATAAATCATAGCAGGACCTACTTTGGTCGTTTGATAAAATGCACTCCCCCAAAAAATCACTCTGTCGTTCTGGAATGATTGATTCTTTCCAAATAGAGCCTCTCAAAACTCACAATATGCATCACAATATCTGTTTTTTTTCCAATATCTTACAGCGTTAATTATTATCATTATTCTGATTATAGAAAAATTAGACATTTGATGAATGTTTGATCATGTCAACAAGTTTTGAACTCCTTTTGTTGGATGATTCCAGGTGATTCTGCAGCTCTTTCTGAAGGTGAAGAGGCACTTTTAGTTTGACGTGTTACCAAAAGTACTCGGTACTCTGCAGGATCGTGTGGGCCCTCCCTCACATGTGCACGCACAAACACATGGAGCTGTTAAGCTCAATAATCTTGCTTTTTTATGAAAGAAGCATGAAACTTTCAGGGTTTGTTCTTCAGGACATAAGCTTTAATTTAAGATGTGGAGGCATTCTCAGTTTGACCCCTGAGGTCAGCTAGAGGTCATTGACCTCTGTGATGACATTTTCATGCACAAAATTGTAAATGTGTGTATCTTAGGATCTAAATGTGATAGAAATGTAAACTAAAGATGTATTTCCATGTATCTGGTGAAGGTTACTAGGAATGTGAGTGGCTTAAGGCGAGACACTATAGGTGAATAGGGTAAAAAAAAATTAAATAATAGATATCACCATGAAACTTTCTCAGCTGATTACTCATGTTAAGCCAAGAAAAAAATGTATTGCAAGTTTTTTGTATTTTAATGTTTGAATATGCAAATGAGGCCTTATCTCGATAAAAATGCGCTAATTTGCATACATTTTAAAAAAACGAAATCAGATCGTGTGATAAAGCCAGGCTCAAAATATTTTTTTCATTTTGTTGTCATATTAGATGGGAAAATAAATACAGAGGGGATCTACTTCTGTTATCCTGTAAATCAGAATAAACTGTCAATAGCCAGAGTTTTTAGAAACAATTGTTTTCTGTGATAAAATCGGGGTTTTCGTGTCAATGTCGGAAACATTTCAAAACTTGATCGTAACTGTGATCAGAGGTGACAGGAGGGCGGACTTCACCTGGTCGTATGCAGGTTGCTGTTCTGCTGTTATGTGGACACGCCCTGTAGAGCTGGAAGCTTTCCACCTTTGGCACCTTGTGTTTTAATTCTCTTTAAATGGCCTCAGGCACACAAAGTGACACACTGCCTGTGTAAACACGAGACGCCTGCCGACTCGTGTTTCTAAAGGCCTGACATGGCTGAATCCAACGTGAAAGGGTGATTTACAGGCTGCCAGTGAGGATGCTGTCCTGGTTGATTGATCATTATGTGTGATGATGAATCATGGGAAAAAAAGGGAATTTCTCAAGTCGTTTTTAAGTTTCTGTTTCAGTATTTCACATTGTTTTTGGGTGGCAGCAGATATTTCAAAAATAAAACCATGCTGTGTTCATGAAAAGATAAATGAGGGAGTGTTTTTTGTGAATTAGACGAACTGACCCTTTAAAATAGAACCCTACCTGTCTCCAGTACACCTGACTTCAGCTCATCTTCAGCTCTTACAGGATGTGCTCCTCTACCTGAACATCACACCTGCCCTCTCGCGTGCCACCTGCACCCCTCCTGTTCAGGCCCCGCCCCCCTCTACTCCGGCACGGTCACTTGAACGCACCTTCGCTCGGTCTCCTGTTTTTTGGGGGGAACTTTCGCTTCCTGTTGCTGTTTCCGCACAGACACTTTCAGAGGCGGTGTGAGTCATGTGTGTGTGTGTGTGTGTGTGTGTGTGTGTGTGTGCAGCCCGCGGTGTGTGACCGGCCTCTCCCACTTCTAACACTTCTTCTGTGAGAGGCGCTTTCTCTCTCCGCAGACACTCGGAGCTCCTCCGGCCGCCTGCAGCCGAGCACCGGGACCGGACCGCCATCATGTCGCTGCCGCAGCAGCTCCGGGACGAGAGGTGAGCTTGTCTCAGTGATACTCAACTAAATTAATAACCACTAATGACTTCATGAGTCTGCAGGCTGCCGCTCATTTATAGCGCTTCAAACTGGAGCTATAGTGTCAGTGCAGCTGTGTTTTAGTGTCTGTGGACACGACATGATAGCAGCTTATTACACCTCACTTCACTTTTTCTATTAGCCTGTTATGTTTAGTCTATCAGGGTAATGAAACTTCATGGCGCAGTGTTTGCAGAAGTTCACTGTCTGCGCAGATGTTTTCTGGTCTTCACTGTAAAAAAAAAACAGATGGACAAAATAGTTTTATTGCTGTTGTTGTTGCTGTTATAGATGGAGCACAAGCAACAGGTTGTGTCACTTTTGCGACAACCAGTGTGTAAAAAGTGATTTCAGAATAAAAGAGAATGAAAATAGGGACATGGGGCTAAGAAGATGGGATTAAAGGAACAGTTCACGCAGAAATGAAAGTTAAGGGGCGCCGTTTAGCTCACTTGGTAGAGCAGCGTCCATGTACAAATGCTAAGTCCTCGCTGCAGCAGACCCGGGTTCGACTCCCGGCCTGGGACCCTTTGCTGCATGTCACTCCTCACATTTCCTGTCATATCTTCAGCTTGTCCTATCAATAAAGCCATAAAAAGGCCCAAAAAATACTTAAAAAAAGAAATGAAAGTTAAGTTGTTACGTACTCAGCGTCACGCCGATGGAGAAGTCGGGTGAAGTTTCAAACACATTTCTGGAGCTTCACAGGAAAATGTGGTTGTGGCGTTCTCCAGAACAGCTGAAGTGAATGGGGACTTGTTTTAAAGTGTAAAAACAACACCAGAAAAATACAAAAATGAATAAAATGGCTCATAACTGGCCGATGTAACAAATCAAAGTCTCCGGGAAGCCCTGACATCCAAAACTGATTTGTAAAGACATTATTTCTTCACTGTAGTTGCTAAGCGTGCAAACCGTCTGTCTTTTCAAATCAATTCAGGATCTCAGGGCTTCTTAGAAACTTGGATTATTCCAGACGAGCTGTACGGAGTCATTTTATGTTTCTTCTTTCGTAACGTTCTGAAACAAGTCCTCGTCTGCTCCGCTTGTTTAGGAGAGCGCTGCAACACTGTTTTGCCGTGAAGCTCCAGAAATGTTTTCTGGAGTACGAAGCTTCACCCGACTCTCCGTCTGCACGGGCGTGAGTAGACGACGATCGAGTCCTCGCTTTTGGTTGAACTTTTCCCTTTAACAGATATTATTTCTTTCGCTCAGCGACTTTGACCAGCTGCCTCACAACATCGCCATCAGCGCCACCATCGCAGACATCGAGGAGAAGAAAGGCTTCATCGACTACTTTGTAAGTTTAAGAACGTCGGCTAAGCCGAAGAGCTTCGACGCCAAAAAGCACAAACCCGCCTCACGTTTGCGTTTCTCTCCCAGATGTTCGTGATCGAGGTGAGGACCAAAGGAGGGAGCAAGTATCTCATCTACAGGAGGTACAGAGAGTTCTTCAACCTCCACCAGATCCTCGAGTCCAAATACTCTCCGGAGAACCTGGAGAAGCCCGGCCCCAACACCTGCGTCCTGCCTACTCTCCCAGGTGAGCGAGATCGCGGCGCTGATAACTGTGGCGGCGACAGGTTTCACATTGTTCAAATACAAGTCATTCACCAAGTCCTTCATATCTGATTAGCAGCTTGTTTCATGTCTGACTGGTGCAGAATGAACCTCTGAGCCAGCTGAGGTCTCTGATCTCCAGTTTTGTTAAGTTGCACCTCTGGCAGGTGAATTCTGCCTCTGGCTACCATGCCGGACAGAAAAATAGTTCCTGATTTCTACCGTCTGCACGTTCCGAGTGTAACTTTAAGTTAGAAGTTACATTGTAGTGTAGTTTTTGACAGCTTTTTGCAAACAGACATACATCCGATTAAGGGCAACACTAATTTTAAAGGATTATTAAAGGAGTGTTTATACAGCTGCGTGTTCTTGATAATCCAATACATAAAGCAGCTTATATTCATGTATTAAAGGGGCACTATGTAGTTTTGGAGAAGAAATTCAAACTCAGAATTATAATATTTAAAATATTAACGAGGTGATGATACAAACTCATCAAAAATATATTTTTTCCATAACTGAATAAACAAGCTGTTCTCAGAGGAAAATAAGGTCCCCAGAACACTGTTTGAAGCTAGAAAGGTGGCAGGGTCCGCCACGTATAAACAAAGTAAAACCGTATGAAACTGTGTTGTCCTTTAAGGTCAGTTTGTTTATTCAGTTTATTTCTTTTCTGATTGAAATGTCTGCCCCAAAACTACATAGTGCACCTTTAGTGAGACAACTCAAAGTGTTCATGAGTCGAACTGTTGCTCAAATTCTGCAGCAACATGATGTGATGTCATCCATCCATGCACCGCATTGGCCAAGCTCACCCTTTCTGCTCGGTTGCACCACTGTGCCGTGTTTCACGTGTGATAAGCCTTCAGACTTATCGAGGTTGTAATCGAACTGGACAACCTGTTCTTATTTCATTTCTTTCCATTTGTTACCTGCTATAACACAGACAGTGTTTTGTTGTGTTTTATTGCACTTATACTGTCTTAATGGTTTTAGTAATTGATAAAAGTCAGTTTCGCTCATTTTTTCATAAAGTAATTTCTTCGTAGAATGACTGAATATTCCCATATAGCTAGTTGCATGTCCAAGTTAAATCTACTGTACATGAAGCGTTGTGGTAAATAATACAGTAGGTTTCTCATATTATTAGCTACTACAACCTGTCACTGTCATGATGACACATCAAAGTACTTCAATACTATTACAACACAACAGCGAATGTCCTTAATCATCTTAATCATAGTCTTCTCAAAGTGCACCCTGTGGGCCGATGGCGGGCCTCTGCAACATTTTGTGCACCCTGAACATAACATGAAGTCCAGATGCTGTATTTCATTAATCCCTGTCTGTACTTTCACTTTCAGTAGTTTAACTACTAACAAGCATCAGTCAGTTTCGAAATGACTGAATGAGAAACTTCTGGCACCTTGTGAGTCACCAGTGCCGTTTTGGTGGACAGCTTTACAGTTTTAATGAGGAAGTGAGATTCGAAAAGCCCCTGTGGAAAAAATGATGCACGATTGAGGAGATATTCGATTTCAGTTCTTACTTTGTTGGACCTCGAGGAGCAGATGAAGGGAACTGACTCAAGTTATTTAACGCTGAACGTTGGTATGAGATTAGTCGGATATCCTAAGATAAGTAATATCAGTGTTATTGTGACAGATGATGCAGGTTGACACCTTGAAAGTATCACAGTTTGGTTCATCGTGAGCCCATTTGACCATTTGTTACCAAACAAATCGTCCTTTCGATGCTTCACTATCATGAAAACTTTCATACTAACGGTGAGGACAACAGAGTGCAGTCAGCAGGGCTCCAGTTTCACGGTGATGACGGTGATTTTTGCCAGAAAACAGTGGGAACATTGTACTTTACGGCAGCGTTTATGCCTCTGCAACCTGTACCCTTCACGTGGACACTCGTTTCTGCTCCACTTCGTGCATATGGAGAGGAGCAGGCTGGGTTTCACGGTGACAGCTGGCTGAAATCTCCCTCCCTGCAGCTGGAAGAACTGAAACCCGTCGGTTTTAAAAGTGAGGATCTGCTACAAGTGTCGGACATTTAGATCAAACCCTCGTGTGTTGTGCTGAGTGGATTTTGCCCGATGAATTCAAACACACGTAGAAGAACAGAGAATAACATTTAGTTTTCATTTTTCAGTTTCATGTGAACTTACTGAGTTAAATTTGATTCGAGCCACTTGGATCCACCGAACCAAAAGCTCTTCGGGGAGATATCTGATGTCTAACTCCTACTCTCAGAATATTTAGTCAGTAGAGTTTAAATACTTTGCGAGGCAGCAGAAAAGGAGCAGAGAGGTTTTCGGTCCTGATCGGAGGCCTTTAATCTTGATTATTTACTGATCCTGATTCTGACCCGATACTTAAATTAACCTTTATGTTGACTAAATATGTCTCTAATAACAGCTGTAGCCTTACATTTGGCTCTCCTTACTCTTTCACAGGCTTCTTGATCCAAATACTGAAGGTTGTGATTCAAAACAAAGTTTTTAAGCTAAACCTGTTGTGCCAAACTTTTGTCTCCCCCCTCTGGCAGTGAGAGTAATTACACAAACACCGTAGGATCCGCCATATACGACTTGATGTCGCCTACTCTGTCACTATGGTTAATCTCCCCTTTAGCAAACTAGTCATTGCTTGTTAACGTAAAACACATCAATACCTGTGCGCCGGCGCAGGAGAGTCGCCACAGACTCCAGATTTAGAAAGATTTAGTTATCTGAGAGTGTTAATCTGCATTGTGTGAAATCGTTTGACAAGGACTTGAATGTAACGGACATTTAGTCCCCCACTGAAGTCTTAAAGGGATATTCCGGTGTAAGTTTAATCCATGGTCTAACACACCGTGACACCGAGTAAGACTCCCCCTCGAGAGGTCAAGTTAGCTGACCGCTAGCTTAGCTAGTTTTAGCAACCTCAGAAAAGACCGCACGATAACAATACACTGCAAAATGTCTGATTATTACTCCATGGAATGCTCAGTTCTTATTATCGAGAGCTGACAGGGAAAAGAACGGAAGTAATGGAGTAATAATCAGACATTTTCATCCTTGAGCTGCAGAAATCTACTGCACTCGGTAATCGACTCGTCAGGGCTTCCCCACACAGGCAGGCTGCTGGAGGAGAGGGTGAGTTGTGCTGTGTTTTTAATACAAATCCAGCAAAGCTAGCAGATGTTTGATGCTTCGTACTGTGTGCTGGGACTGTACATGTACTGTTGCTGAAGTTTGCTGCTGTTCTCACCATTAATTGTGGCTTTTTGATGGCGGTTTCTAGTTGGAGACATAAGCTGCAGTGTATTGTTATCGTGCGGTCTTTTCTGAGGTTGCTAAAACTAGCTAAGCTAGCGGTCAGCTAACTTGACCTCTCGAGGGGGAGTCTTACTCGGTGTCAAGGTGTGTTAGACCATGGATTAAACTTACACCGGAATATCCCTTTAAATTATTGATATCATATGAATGAAAGTTGAATTGGGACTGTCCACCACTCAGTGTCCGTGACACCCAGATTTAACAAAACAAGAGCGAAACAATCAAAATGTTTTGCAAACAGTCAAACAATCCAAGCCACAGGTTGTCGTTACAGAGTGAAGCTTCTTCCCTCACAGATGATCTTTGGCTGAGGACGCTCACAAACCAGATAATTTAACAAGTTAGATTTTGGTCTGATGTCACAAAATTTACATTAGAAATAGTGACAGCTTTTATAATGTGCCACTGTCTGTCATTGTGACAGTGACAGCTGGCAAGTAAAACTGACAAGATAATAACTGAGTTTAGCGACTCTGTGTGTTATAACAATGTCTAAACTCGGAGTCAGTCGTGCTGTTTTTCGCTTTCACGCGCTCTAATGTTTCACTTGGATATGCGGAGAAACGCTCGCGCTGTCTGCTGTCGAAGAGCAGAGCCGCGCTGCAACACTATCAGGCTTTATTTTAGCTGACACTGATCCATTAAGATACGGCTGGATATGATCCTCAGGATCTGCTCGGGACGACTGCAATAAAGATTAAATCGTTATCATCTCTCCAAATGTCATTTTAATGAACTCGGTGAACTGAAGGGTGTTTCTTCCCCTTAAAGGTCTTGAAATCATTTTGGAATAAAACCTTTAGATACGCCTGAAGCAGAGTGTCGGGTCGTCAGGATTAATGTCAGAAACTCTCAGTCGTCGGAGCGCCACGAGGTGTAAACCCTGCAAGGTCAGTGTTAAACCGCGTATCAGAGGGCTGAATTAAATAAGTCTAATCCACAGTGACATTCAGAATAGTCAGAAAAGAGCAGATGGATGGAAGGACAGATGAGCGCCGCGGGGAAAACATGTGGAAACAGCCACGTTGAAGGGGAAAGAGATGGAAGAGAGGCGTTCATACATTCATCCACTGTGTAGGATGAAAGTTTTAAAGATGACGAGGAGTCGAGTCGCGTCAGGAGAGTTAAGAACGGGAGTGAAAGAGAGGGAAAAAAATCCACCCAACAGAGACGGCGTTTAATAATCTGAGTTAATGGAAAGTGCAAAGTCACTGGCCCGTGCAAGTGAGCTGTTATTAGAGAAGATTAGGTGTGTGGGTGGGAAGCACCTGGACTGACCACAGTCAGACAGAAACTTTAAATTAGAGCGAGTCAGCAGTGCAGGAACGAGCGCCAGACTCATTTCATCTGCTAAATACAGAAATATACAGCAGTTTCTCGTATGTGACACTGATGCAGAGATTTATTTAATGCTTTACTTCTGTAATCGTTCAGTTAAAGATGAGACAGACGTCTGCACACACACAACAGTTTCACTTCCCAACATATATTCTGGCCTCGATCAGCCGCTGTGTTCGTCCTCTTGTCCTCGTCTGCCCGGTGGCTCATTGTTTTCCCATAAGTCAGCCTCGTCTGGGAGCCGCCGTCAGCGTCTGCATTGATTATCGGAGGCTGGAAACCGACACGTGCACCAATAAAGCCTCGAAGGCTTTGAATGGGAAGCTCGGACCATCGATTTAGAGCGAGATGAGGACAGATGGAGGTGTTTGTGTGTCTCTGTGTGTGTGTGCTTATAGACGGTGAGTCAGGTTACACTGCTCCGCTCTGTGATCACACTTAAGTCACATACACATTTATTTCTGTTGACTCGAGAGCTATTGACTTGTGGACAATGTTTAAAGAATGAGTTTAATGTCAGAGCTCAATAGTAAAACTAATAGTAATAACTTCAGTTCTGGAGCGATAACGTACCCGATCACGTTAATCACAGAACTGGAGCTTTGTGGTTAAAGTAACAAACGTGTTGGCAGCAACAACAAACCACAGACGCTCCTGAAGTGGATCAGATGATCTATCGTGGACTGCTTTGGTGGTAAAATCTCCCCAGCAGAGACACTGAAACCACGTTCATGTGCACCTGCAGGCTGTTTATAGCGATAACCAGCCAAAAACAGCCAGAAACTCATTTGGAGGAAGCAGAGTCTCCCCGTGACACGACGTCGTCGAACATTACCGACTCGCTGCCGCTGATTAGGAGCTCATATTACAATATCGCTGATGTGATAGTATTTTTAGAGTTAGATCTGCACCTGTGCTGCTGCTGGAGCGCTGCCAGAACCGAATCCAGTCCAAACCGTTAAAAACAAGACCTGTGCTGTTCTCTGATCTCCTCACCGTTCTTCTCTCCTCCTTCCCTTGATGCTTGTGCTGCGAGCCAAGCAGGGGGTAAAGTTACAAATGCTTCTTATTCTTGGCTTTTTCTTCCAGGAGGAGAAGAGTGAGGGTTTTTTACCAGGTAGTGTGTGTCAGAGATGCATTTCATGGTCAAAATGAAACGTAAAATGAGTTTTTAAGATGCTGAGTCGTTTGTCTTTATTTTAATGTTTCTATAACGGCTGACTCACTTTTTAAAAATCATGTTTTTTCCCTTCGTTTTCGTGGTTTGGGTCAATATTCTTACTGCAACCTCTCTGATTATTGTCCTCATCACAGTCCAGTCACCATATTCAGGTTAGAGAAGACCTGAACTGATAAAAAAACGTTGATACAGTCATTACTGTGCGCTCAAAACAATCATCTTGAGCTCTGCCTGCCCCTAAAACATAGCGAGGGGTTTGTTTGGGATGTGGGCGACTCGAGGGAAGACCTGCAGACACAACTCAGGGCTGAAAAACGCACTTCAACACCTCTGCCTGTTTTTGAATTTTGAAGTATTTTGATTTACAGTACATATTCTACTAAAAGATGCTGGTATTAAACATCAGTCAGATAAAACCGTAAAGCACAGAGAAGGTTTTTATGCCCCACTGCTTAATGTGCATCTGTTCTGATGTGTTTTTTCAAAGTAACGCGCTCCAGACGTATTAATTTCAGTCACATGTTGTAATATGTATAATTTAGACACACACCCTGTGGCTGTTTCTCTCATCGCCACGTTCTATATCGGGAAAAGTTCCACTTTTCTACAAACTCTGATTTAGCAGCTGCCACCGAGGAGTCTGTGCTGGATAATATTAGATCTGATGGGTTTAATTGCGGTGCCAGATCTCATCAGGATGGGAAGGGAATAAGAAAGACAGCAGGGAGGGAGGAGGGAGACGGAGAGGGGAGGCTGGGTGACGGGTGATGGGTGATGGGTAGCAGATAGAGTGCTGTTTTTCAAATTGAAACAGTTTTATTAATTAAAATTAATGAGAAATATCTCGACGACAGACTCTGTTTTGTTCCCTCTTTCTTTCTTTCTTCTTCCCATCATGCTAATTTCAACAAAACAAACCTCGCTCATCCTCTCGTTTCCTCACAGGTGTGTCGCCTTCGGTGCCTCGACCCGTGATCTTAAAATAGAATAAAGAAATGAAAGCCGTTCTAAAATAGCGTCAAGGTCGGAGGAGGGTTTTATCCGCCGAGGGCCCGGCCGGCAGGTGGCGGGGAGGTGAGCGGATGAGCGAAATGATTCACCGGTCAGCGAGTAAATGAGTGAATTTGCGTCCGCGGCTGATTGAGTGAGTTATCGTGGCGGAGAGCGAACGAGACGAGGGGAATTGAGAGAGGACAGAGGGCTGAATATTGTGGCTGAGGGTCATTAAGACTGTGCTAAATTTGATTTAACAGCGGTGTTAGATGGCCTTGGATGGATCGTTGAGGGGCCTGAATTAGAGCATTAGGAGTCTGAGCTGCGCTTCATAACGTCTGACTGGATCCGACTGTGGATGTGTCACATTTGAGGACTGAAGGGGCTGCGACTCAGGATTATTAGCAGTCTGTAATACGTCTGTCTAAAGATGTTTTGGGTCCAATCTCTGTGTAGGAACCACATAGAGGTAGACATGCCCTTAATCAGCTGTTCCTAGATTTACCTCCTCACACTGCTCCACCAGGTCAACATGATCATAACATGCTGATATAGTATTTAAACCACTTACAGTGTCAATAATTCATTAATCATCACAGTTGTTCCTGTAAACTATTAGTGCAGAGATAGTTTATCATCATTGTCTCATTTCTAACCAGTATATTGTATGTACTGGTGCATTAAATACACTCTTAGAAATAAAAGTTCTAAGTAGAACCATATAAGGTTCTTCGGCTTGTCCTCATAGGAGAACCCTTTTTGGCTCCAGGTAGAACCTTTTATAAAGGTGGAGGGTTCTACCTAGAACCCAACATAAAGGGTTATACCTAGAACTGTGTGTGTAAGGTTCCACCCAGAACCCCCCATGAGAGGTTCTACAAAGAACCCATACAGGATCTTATACCCATGCTTTCAACAATCCCTGAAGAACTCTTTCTCCAAAAAAGGGTTCTCTGGATCAAAATGGTTCTTACTGGAACCGTTAGTGTTACCAAGAACCCTTTTAAAACCCTTTATTCAGGAAAGGGTTTTTAAAGGGTTCTCTGGATCAGAATGGTTCTTACTGGAACCGTTAGTGTTACCAAGAACCCTTGTAAAACCCTTTATTCAGGAAAGGGTTTTTAAAGGGTTCTCTGGATCAAAATGGTTCTTACTGGAACCGTTAGTGTTACCAAGAACCCTTTTAAAACCCTTTATTCAGGAAAGGGTTTTTAAAGGGTTCTCTGGATCAGAATGGTTCTTACTGGAACCGTTAGTGTTACCAAGAACCCTTTTAAAACCCTGTCTTCAGGAAAGGGTTTTTAAAGGGTTCTCTGGATCAAAATGGTTCTTACTGGAACCGTTAGTGTTACCAAGAACCCTTGAAAAACCGTTTCTTCAGGAAAGGGTTTTTCAGAAGCAAATGGTTCCAGGTAGAACCTCAGCCCTTGTAGAAGAACCCTTTTGGAACCCTTATTTCTAAGAGTGTAACTCGTAACTAGATGCGTAGATAAATGTTATGACAAACATTTACACTTGTTATTGGACCCAGAGAGGCTTCAAAGTCTCTGTTCGCTGTCATTTCTGTTTGCTACAGAAGGTTTTTGCCTTTATAAAGTGCTTCACACTGAAGGATCAACTGAAAGTGACATAAATAAATGATGAAATAAGGAAAAACACTAACGTAGAATAAATATAAAGAACAGAATTGAAGAAGTGAACCTCTCTATCGGCCCCTAATGGCTAAATGCAGTATAGGTCATAAATCCCGCCCCCTTTGTGTGACAAACTACATCTCAAAGTACATGTCAAATCATTTTTTAACAGTCTTTCTCATCATGTTCATGCATGTTCAAGTGTTTTTGTTTATGATAAGTTTGGTTGAATTAGTTGTTTGGTGTTATAAAAAGGGGATGTAACGGATCAGCTAATGCTAACCTCGATAACTGCTCAGTCTCCGGCTCCCAATGAAGTCACCAGTCTTTTTACAGTGGGAGGAATAAAGAGCGTCACACTGAAGGATCAACTGAAAGTGACATAAATAAATGATGAAATAAGGAAAAGCACTAACGTAGAATAAATATAAAGAACAGAATTGAAGAAGTGAACCTCTCTATCGCCCCTAATGGCTAAATGCAATATAGGTCATAAATCCCGCCCCCTTTGTGTGACAAACTACATCTGAAAGTACAAGTCAAATCATTTTTAACAGTCTTTCTCATCATGTTGCATGTTCAAGTGTTTTTGTTTATGATAAGTTTGGTTGAATTAGTTGTTTGGTGTTATAAAAATGTGGGAGGAAGTGCAGGGGTGTCGTCCATCCAACAAACACGTCACATGCACGTCTTCGTAAAGCAGATTTTAAAGCTATTGTTTCCACGTTCGCCTGCTAGCAGATCTTTTCCTCCCTGCTCGTGGTGTTTCTCAGCTTCTCTGCACGTCACCGCCAACAACTGTCAATCTTCAATGTGTGTAGACTGTAAACGATCATATTCAGTGAGTGAAATTGACTCTATACATAGAATAAAATTGCATCTTAAACATCTGTTCGCCTGGTCCGAGGCTCCGTATGTGCGAGCTGTGCACATTCTGCATGCTGTGCTTCTATAAATACCAGTTTACGTGTGTGTGTGTGGGCCTTGATTACACTGTACATCTGACCCGTGGTGATTGTGTTCCTCTGTTTCTCTGCAGGAAAAGTCTTCATCGGCAACAAGAGGGAGATCGCGGAGAGCAGGATCCCTGATCTGAACACGTACATGAAGGTGATCACGTCTAATTTCGATGCACGTCTTTTTATTCCGCGCAGAGGTTGCCAAGCTGTTTCTGCAGCGTGCGATGCAGAAGCCTACAACTCGGTGGGCTGAACAATGCTGTAGGTGGATAAGCACTGACTCGGATATTTCAGCAGCAGTTTGCAGATGGAGCCCAACATGTAGGCGTTGCTGCTCTCTTCTCTTTGCTCTGCCCTGTGCCCACATCGCGTCTGACTGACTGTAGTTGCGGGACTTTTGACATGTTTCAGCGTTTGCTCCATCGCTAAAAACACGATCAGGTTCTCTGTCTCCCACTCGCTCACTTCTCTTTTTTTTTTGCCCGCAACCTACGTGGTTCTCACTTTGCCACACTCTCTCTCGCCTTCGCTCGCCTTGCACTTGTAATCTTTCTCGCTTCATCCACTCCTTGCACCCCGTCTCTCTCGTCAAATCTCCCACCGACCCGACTTCTCCATCTCCTCTTCCATCAAACTCCCACTCTCCCTACAGCCCCCCTTTTTCTCATCGGACGTCTCCCACCATTCACCTTGACTTCCCTCCCTTTCCCCGTCTCCTCTGTCACCACCCGTCTTTGTTATCCAACCCCTTCCCCAATCTCTCTCGCCTCATTCTCCCTCTCTCTCCTCCCTCCCAGAGGTTGCTCGGTCAGCCGACGTGGTTTCTGCTCGACGAGGCTCTCAGGATGTTTTTCTACCAGACCGACCTGGACAGCCAGCATCAGCCGCGAGCCCTCAGGCGTCTCCGCCCACCTACCCGCAAAGTGTAAGCCCCCTCCGCACACACACAGTGCTAAAAGCATTAAGAGAGTGACTGGTATTACTACAGAGCATCTCGCTGAATCCCTCGAGCAGCAGGCCAGATGTGACCAAATATGAATATATGAATATTTCCACAGCAGGCGGATTGTTTATCACGAGAGGAGACGACACTTCAGTTGTACAAAGTGTTTGAGGGCGCAGAGGTGATTCGGGTTTAAAGCTGAAGCACTTGCAATTAGTGATGATGAAAGGCGCTATTTGTTGGCGTTCGAGGGGCTTGTTTTGCGCCCTAATTTATTTGCATTCATTATTACGTGATTGAGAAAATCCTGCAGGGTCTCCCGAGGCCCCTCAAAATGTGACCCGAGTCTGTGAAAGATCGAAGGCTTTTTAAATACGGTAGATGTAAAAATTCCCTCCGCTGCCTTTTAAATGGTACCACAATTAGTATCAATCCAGTGCCATTAGGGCTTTTTAAGAGCAGTTTTCACCACTTGAAATAATGAATGAATTACATAAAGTTTTTAAAATTGAAGTAGTTGGAGCAGATGGGGTTCAGGTTTTGTTTGAATATGGAGGATAAGATGGAGGGAGGGCCCTCCAGCAGCACGATGGGCCCCTAAAAAAGAGGAGAAGGATGGAAAGCAAAAGCACAAACCTTGAAAAAGTGTAGACTATTGAAATTCTATTAATAATTATGCAGGTTACTTGAATGTGTTACCGTTCGAGTGTCAGTTTTCCTCCGGTAAGAAGAGTACGAACGAAAAAGGGAGAAGCACAAATATGTTCAACCAAACAAGTAAATCAATTAAACCCCACGAACCAGAGAAATCTATTGACCAGGGATTAGAAACGTTTAGCTCATCAATCAGGCTTCTGTCACTTAACTTTTGTGACTCTTAATGGATGCTACGAGACAAAAGAGAAAACTTTTGGGTTCTTCCTGGTGGGCATTGACTCGTTTTTACTCTGTCAGTCCAGCACGGCATTTTACTGATCAGACACTTGGTCAAAGGTGCAGCTCTTCCTCTTTTACTGTCAAAGAACAGCAGCTAACAAAGCTTTTCTCATAAATTCCTCACAATTAAAATCCTCCTTTGTTCAGTTCTTGAAAAGCTTTTATAATGATGCAGAAAGAAATGACACACAACCTCTGAACCAGCTGAACGTGAAGATGATGAAACAGTAAAAGAAAGCAGATATGTGAATGTCTGAAGCAAACAATTCAACTAGAAGCTACAAAAGTACTGAGAGCTGAACACACGGAGACTTTTAAGAGCGTCTGTCTCTCAGGTCTCCTGCACAGACACGAGTTGAGTCTCTGAACATACGCTTGGTTTGGGGTGAGGAGGGGGGTCGTTACGGTTTGGTCGTGGTCACAAGACGTCGGTGAAGCCTGTTTTGAGGCAGAGAAATGTAAATCTGCACGGCTTGGGTTGACGATTAATGACACGAGTGGATCTATAGAGCATCGGGTACAACAGTGTCGTGGTAAAACCAGGACCTAAAGACAGAACAGTCACCCCTCGGCCCAGTGAAAAGGTGACGCAGCTGTGCAAAAAGTTATACATATTTTATGTTAAATTAAAAACGAGGCCGTCCTGAGTTATGACGTCCCATTTGGCAAATAAGTGCCGCCTTGATTCCTCCCATCTTATCCGAGCCCGTCTCCCTCCCTCACATCGTAAATGGACGCAGTTAAGCAGCGAGGAAAAAAGATGGAGGAAAGGATACATAAATTTGGCATTTAGAAAAACTCCACAGAGACTTATTACCCTTTTTTACGGTCCACTTCCTCATTCATAACGGCCACTCGGGCCTCTGATTGGCCCATTTCCCCTGGGTAGGATTACAGCGGCAGGAGATGTGGTAAATCGGACTCTCTCAACAGGAAATGATGCAAATGTAAACGCTCTTTACTTCCTCTCTTCTCTTCTTGTAGCTAAGCTGCCTTTATGTATACGGAGGTACGACCGGTTTGTGTGTGTTGGAATATATTTATAAGGAACTGTGATGTTTCCTCTTTTGAATGTTGCCTCATGTTCGTCTCTCCTTTTCCGACAAACCAGATGCATTTTGTCATGTAGTTCCAGTATTTTACAGATGATAATAAACCGTTTGTGATGAGCTGTGTTCAACCCTGGAAAGAGTTTAAACCCATGGACGTATTTTCTATCTATATGAAGCATTTTCTTTATCCAGATTTTAAACTTTGGACCTGAAATTGGTCCGTTTGTACTGAAGAGAAGTAACATACTCGTATCGTACTTCCTTTCTTCCTCCTTACTTTAAGTACCATCTTCATTTAGCATCTTAGCGTGCTAAAATTTGCTAATCAGCTAGAGCTGCAGGCGGCAACCAAAGGTATTAAATAAATTGATATTTTGACGGGTGATGGCAAAAGTTTGAGGCTATTACAATCAATCCTGGGGGGAACAAGAGTGTCTACAGTGAACCAACAACATGCTGCTGGAGGAAAGGGGACCACCACAGTCTCCAGGATTCATCCTCTGGGACACATTTCAGTTTGGACCAAATTGATGGACCCGACCAACACTGCCATTTCTATAACTTTGCCGCTAGCAAAGCTGGCCAAGAATAGCTACACTGATTGGTTTCTGACAGGAACTATAATTAAAGGTCAAAATTTTCAGACTTTAAACTGAGTTCCCATGAAGTCAAAATCGATGTTCACCTCACCTATAAGCCAGTATGAGGCCCGACAATGGCAAATAAGTCTTTTTGCAGGTATTCTTAATCGTATTTAAGAGTTTGTAAAAACAGTTGATAACTCATCCTGCACTCGGGAGCGTATACAAATCCTTTGTCCATTAAACGCTTTCTTAATTTTATGACTGCGAACTCCAAACCTGTAGAGAAAACCTCCTTGGTACTGTAGATCCCTGTTGTTAAAGCTGCCATCCAACTTCTTGGATGCTGTGTTGTTCAGTCAGTCTGTGTTCACTGGGAGCAGCATACCGTTCAGCTCCATGGCAGGAAGTCGTAACGCACATTCAGCACTATCGGCTACTGTAAATGCCAATCAGTATCCGCCACAAGTCTGTCCTGAGCTGCCTCCTTTTACAGGGAAATGTGTAACTATGCCAAAGCAAATATCGCTCCATACCGTTTCACACCATGACCTCCCATCAAGACGTAATCTATCCTGCTGTTCATCACACCTGCAACATTTATGTTCACTTACATCCGTCGTCTTTTCTCTGTTCTCTCTTCGTCTTTTAGGAAAACAGTCAAACCAAAGATGGACCTCTTCTCCTCCCCCAGGGCCGAGGTATGTGAAGCAACGTTATTATTTATTTTTTTCTATTGTTGTTGCTTTGGTTACAATCTCCATGGCCACCCACAGAGCAACAACTTTTTAGTCAAACAACAACCACGCAGAATGCACTTCATCACCCCGAGAAATACCATGTGATCCTGTCAGCACCCTTTGGCGTGACTGCAACTCATGGCGTGCACGCACACACACACACACACACACACACACACACACACACACACACACACACACACAGCTCATCTTAGCATTTTCTTTCTAAAGGACCAGGCAAAATGTCCTCACAAGTAAAACTGTCCTGACAAGAAAGGTGGGATGTCAAGGGTGGGTCCACGCAAGCACAGCAATACAAGCACACACACACACACACACACACACACACACACACACACACACACACACAGAAAACTTCATCCTGTCCACTGCTTTGTTTGTGAGACATACAAAAGAAACAACACACACAAACATATCGACTAATGTGACAAATCAATAAGGATGACTTCGTTTATCAAACGTCCGTCGCACTTTTTCTCCTCCCTCTTGTCCGCTGTGACTCCGTTGACCTCATCAATGTTTCCCGCCTCGCCTCACTTCCTTTTTTTAAATTTCTGTAACCATCTCTCCTTTCGTATTAGCCTCTCTCCCCTCCCCACACTCCCCTTTAAACAACCCTTACGTTCGGCCTTGTTTCTCTTTTTCCTTCTCGCTCTGTGTGTTTTCTCAAGGTTACGACCATCTCTCCTCCTCCTCCTCCTCCTCCTCCTCCTCCTCCTCCTCCTCCTCCTCTCTCCTTTCGCATCCTCTCATTTTCATTCCGTTCACACCCTCCGCTCCCACGTCGTCAAAAAAAAGAGGAAGCGAAACAGTGTTTATATTCTGTGGTCGTTTAAGATGTGGAGTACAGTCACGGCGGAGGTTAAAGTGGTAACGACCTGCCAACTTAATTCTCCAAGGAGGCACAAACTGGCTTTTTATTCTTTTGTGGAATCAGCACAATCATTGACCGACCTCTGCACACACACGTTTGTTCATCTATCCTTTCGAGGACCCTCACAGACAAAAGTAACACTGACTTTAACCATCACGACCATGTCCTCTTTGACCCTGACTTCAGTTTTGAGAAACCATTTTCGTAATAATGCCAGAATTCGACCTCCGCTGAGTTTTTAATGCCAGTCAAACTATCGTTCATGCGTTTAGTTCCTCACAGTTGGATGATTGCGACGGTCTTTCGACAGTTATTCAGCAGAAATTAATCACCAGACTCCTGACAGAAACCATTTGACTTTTAAAGCCCTTCATGACCCGGCCTCGAACTAGTGAATCACTCGCCTGTCTGAGGAACTACAGCCGTCAACATCCAGTTTTGACAAGTGCTACAAGTAAACTAACAATAACAACGTCTAATCCCCGTTTTTTTGCCCCGACCTTGTCCTGACTGTAAATCCGACCGTAATCCTGAACGAAGTCCAAACTGTCAAACACCTTTCTCAAGAAGCTTGTGAATATTCTCATTCATCCAGGTCATAGTTATCTCAAGGAAATTGAATCGAAAGCAACTGGATTTGTTTTTTTTGACCTTTCTCAAGCACTTCTACGTCTAAAACTCAACGGCAAAGAGAAACATAAGAGACGTAGACACATGCTCACGCTCAATTACAAACAGCATAAATGTCTATATTTAAAACAAACCAATAGTGCGTCGTAGTAACTGTGTGTAATCCTGCTTGTGTGGGAGTAATCGTGTTGATAGTACCGGTGGATGAGAGCCATTACTTTACTGTGATCTTCTATCCGTATACGTTGTGGTGTGAAGAGATATACTGAGTTTTTTTTTAATGTTTGTGCAAAACATCCACTCTTGTGAAGTCATCTTTGTAATTCAGCCCATGTTGAGATATTTTTAAAGAAAGCTGCCCACATATTCCATTTATTTAGTCCAGTTCTGATGATGCAACGCAACATGTTTATTAGAAATACTCTTGTTTGTGTCTTTTCATGCACACTTCACCTGATTCTTCTTTTACGCCCCAAATGTGCAGATGTATGTTTGTACACTTTTGTTCACTTGCCAGTTCTCCAGATTTGTGCCGAAACGACTTTGTAGCTAAAAAACAAGTTGGTGGCAGCGCAGCGAGAGTACTTTAGACTCTTTCCGATGCAAATCTGCTCATGGAAGTGTGTCAGAAATCAAATCAAACTCTTTTTTTTTTCTGTTGGAGACAGAAACTTAGCTTTTTAGTTTTTACCTTATTTCCTGCAACTGTGATATCTGTACAGCACTTTGGTCAACCCCGGTTGTTTTAAATGTGCTTTATAAATAAAGTTTGAGTTGAGTTGAGTTGAGAAATATTCATACTGGAGCTGCAATAATTAATTGTTTTGTTGACTGACACAAATATAGGCAACTATTTTGATAACCGATTAACTGTTTATGTCATTTTGCGAGCAAAATATGTAAAAATGAGCTAATTTAATGCTTTTGCTTTGACCTTTTTCTCCGTCATAGTAGACGAAATATCTTCGGTTGGACGAAACACTCAGTACGTTTACACGCAGCAAGAAATTCGAAATTCTTATCGTATCAGACCTAGTTCGGACTTTTAAAATGCATGTAAACACCTTAGAGCGACCTACTTCGGACCTACTTCGGACCACAACGGACATCTCAAAATCGGATAAGAACACCTAGATAATTCGTTCATTGTCGGCATATTAACGCCATGGAGGCTCGGTATCTATCGTATCGTATCGTATTGTATCGTATCGTATCGTATCGTATCGTATTTTTGCATTCTGCGCATGCTCGAGATTTTCCGCTGGGGCTTTCACCCGGAAGTGTCGTCCAGCTCCTCGTACGCCATCTTTGTTTGAATGCCGTCAGATTGTTTGTTGTTGCTGATAAGTAGAGGTCAACCGGAAGTGGCTCTTTGTTGAGAGGGCTACAGCGCCACATCGCGTACGGAGTCAGACATGCTCCGGACCACTTTTCCGATTCTCTGAGCGGCATGTATACTCAGACCAGCGATCCGGTCTCATGCATGTCATTATCTGATACGAGAAGGATTTCGAATTTCTTGCTGCATGGAAACGTATTGACTGTCTTTGACTACGTGAGCTCGGACTCTGGGAAACTGAGATGGACCAGCTGAAGTAAAACTCTCATCCTTTTATTCACTGAGCTGCAGAGAGATTGTATTTTTAGAGCAATGGGTGTTGGTTTTTGCAGGATAACCGGCTGTCGGACAAGATTTTTTGGGGTTTTTCCATATATTGGGCCATTGGAAGACCAAACAGTTAATTGATTAATTGAGAAAATAGCAGATTAGAAGTTTAACTGGTAAAGGAAACAATCAGTAGCTGCAGCACTAATCCGTTCTGTAGTGGCAGATTTCGATCCAGGAATATGAAGCTTGTTAGAAAGCAGCTGTGGTTGTGATTCCATGCAGTGTGTGTGTGTGTGTGTGTGTGTGTGTGTTTGACGCACTCTTGCACCTCCTCTGTAAGTGGCTGTGTTCACACCGCGGCCTGTAATGTGAGCGCACGTCTGCAGGTGAAGTGTGTGCGGCGCTTCTGCAGCTCTCGAACTCTCGTGTCCTTTATCCCCTCGCACAAGCGTTTAAAATCTCCCTAACCTCGCTCTGCACGGAAATAGGCACAGCTCTCACACACACACACACACACACACACACACACACACACACACTCTTTCCTTTTTCTTTCTCTCTCTCTGTCTTGCTCTCTGTCTGTCTCTCTCTCTCTGCCTCCCCTCTCTCCCACACACAAGTAAAACATTGGTGTACTCCGCTCACGAAGCAGCAGCCAGCCTACTCAACATTTATTTTAGCCCTCTCTCTCTCTCTGAGAAAAAACGAGTGCTTCTCTGTGTGGTTTCGTGTTTGTCCTGCCGCGTTCTCTGTGCAGGGAAGTGGCTGTTAAAGTCCGTCCAAACACTGATCAATGGCTGGTCTGAGACTGATGGATGAGAGGGAAACACGGGCGTCTGTCACAGTGGAGCCGGTGCGAGCGTTAGCATTTACGCTCATTCCACTCCACTTACTGGAGTGCTAGCTCAGGCTCAGCCCCCAAACAGCCCAAACAGCGCGATGAGTAATTGTTGGTGGCTGCAGCACTACGAGCTTCAAACAAGGTCAATGGGACGGGCTGCTCTCAGTTAGCATGATTCTGAACGGCTCACGAGCTGAAGGGCCGGTTCGTCTGATGTGACACGATCGGGGAGCGACGGACAAAGAAGCAGGAGTGGATAAAAGAGAGAAGAGAGGCAGAGAGTGCGTTAGAGAGGCAGAAAGAGATGGAGTGCAAAAAAAAATGTAAGAAAAACCCATAAAATTAGGAAATTGAAATTCAAGCAGGTGCTTATCGAGCGAGGCTCGGCCCGTCTTCCTTGGCGGTGAGAGCCATTAGAGCAGAAATTAGATCTGTTTTAGATAAAAACCCACCCGAGCAAGAAAAGCTGATGCGCACGTTCACCTCAACACGAGGAAAGTACGACCACGAAACTCGAATGTTCGCTTTTATCTGCAGTGTGAAGTGTAGTTTTGAACCACTGTGATGAAACAAGTTTAAATTTAACAGGTTGGATAGAAGATTTAAGAGCATGGAATTGTATTTTTTACCACTTTACGCATATAGTTTGAACAATGACTATAAATATTGAGATGATAGTTTCATACATCAGCAGGTAAAGTGAGTCTTTGTGTGTGTTTCATCCAGTTTAACTGGGTTTAAACTGCTTAACTTCTCCGTGACTGTATTCTTTTAATACAAACAAAACATCAAATGGCTTTTCTTATGTAAAAGGTGATGTAACTGCAGAGAATTACACATTAATCCTACAGCTCTGCTGAGCGATTGATTGATAAGTCACTCGAAAGATAATTAAATAACTATTAAGATAATCCAGTAACTGTTTCAGTCTTTTTCAAAGCAAAGACGTCGAGCATCTACTGGCTCCAACTTCTCAGATGTCAGGTTCTGCTGCTTTTCTTTCAGTTTTTTGACTAAGCGATTAATCGAATGTTTGTGAAAATAATCAGCAGACTAATAGATGAATGAAAACAATCATTAGTCGCAGCCCTGGTTGTTGCTTACTGTTCTGTCTCCGAGCAAATGAACCGTTTGGTGCACTCTCACCACTCCCACTGGCCTCGTACGAAGCAGCAGCAGCAGGAAGCTGTGTTCAGCAGAACCGCTCCGATGGACCCGCCTGCCAAGCACAAAGACGGAGACTAGCTGGAGAGCATTGTCGACCATCTAGCAGATAAAGACCGAGATGTTTTATTTCTCAGGAGTTGGAAGGGATCAAACCAGAGCAAACAGTCATCAGGTCGCTTCAGACGGATGCTCATCATGTTCCATCTCAAGGACATTGAATCGAACGCAACTGGATTTGGTTTTTGTCTTGAAGACGTTTCACCTCTCATCCAAGAGGCTTCATCAGTTCTTGCTCCCTTGACTAGGCTGGGACTAGGACTGGACTCGGACTAGTCCAACTAGCCGGTGTGGAGGTCCAGCTAGAGGTTAAAGCGGTTAAGCGCGTTAACCTATAGCTGGACCTCCACACCGGCTAGTTGGACTAAAAAACCAAATCCAGTTGCGTTCGATTCAATTTCCTTGAGATAACTATGACCTGGATGAATGAGAATATTCACAGACTTATCATGTTCCATGTTTGCTTAATTGCTTGCATCGTGCATGAATATAGCAAAAGCCCTCAGATCAGATCTTCTAACCCATAATGCATCCTGTATGTTCTCTATCAGCAGACGTGACCTGCACAGAGCTGATCTTTTATACGGATATTCAAGCGTGTCATCCTGTGATCCTTCACTCCGGGCCTCCCAGGAAGTGGGCCATCGCCTTAAAAAAATACACTTTCATTAAACGTCAGGGAGAGAGAGGAGGAGAAAAAAAACCTAATTCTCATCTCCACCTCCCTATTGCCAGACTAACGAGATGAGGGTTTAACAAGCTCATTAAGGCGGGGTCGGCGCGAGTCTAATTGTACCGGATGATTGCTCCCGGGGCCGGCTGAACCCAAGGGTTGTGTGGCTACATTTAGAGGCCGGCCCTTCACCGGGCGCAGGAGGCGCACCAACACCAACCTGGATAACACAGAGTGTATATTTAGCGTGAGGAGACGGAATGATGATGGATGAGATTGTCTGCTTTAAGTAAAGAAGCTGGTGTCTGTGATAGATTTCCTCCTGCATCATCGTTGAGTAACATTGCAAAATGTTGAATCACAGCGTCGAGCTCTTCCTCTGTGACTCACGGGGCCTTTGCCCAAGAGTCGCCTCGTTTGTGCACAAAGTGCTGCAACAGACCTCGACGTCTTGCGATAACTCGGTTTCAAACCTCAGAAATCGCTGCCCACATCTTCGTGTTCTCTCGTCCACACATAAGAGGATATTTCTCCTCTTTGCAAAACATCTCTGTTACACCAGAGAGTGAAAAAAAAAATGATTATGAATGCTCGAACAAGCGTGCAGAGCCAGTAGGCGGCAAAGTGTAGAGAAACACTCTGAGCATATGTGGTGAACTTATTCTGTGTTGATAATTACACAAGATACCTCTTCTGTGCAGTCTCTTGTGTTTGTACCATCATCTGTCTTTATGTTTCTTCACTTAGAAAACTAAATAATTGTTATTTTCCCCAAATTCCAAGTCCAGATTTTATTTCCCTGTCAGCCTTTTGGGTTATTTTTGCCGGCCAGATGCTCAGCGTTTGACTAAAACTGTCCGACTGTCTCTCTGTGCGCACCTTTTTTTAAATAGCATCCACTCATCCGCCCGTATTACCCACGGCGCTAACTCGTTATTTGCTAACTCATCAAGTCAACATCTTAATTAGTTAGCGGAGACACAGAGGAAGACGGAGAGAGGGGGAAAGGAAAAAACAAATTGGATGAAAGAAACAGACGAGAGAAGTGAACGTAAAGGGGATGGAGAGGTGGAACAGTGATGGCGAGGAGATGGAGAGGGAGATGAAAGTGAGGGGGAATTGCTTTGTCACATCACGTTTGGTGTTTGTGTGTCGGAGATAGTCGCTTATCGCCTCCGACACATTTTTCACATCGTCTATAAATTACAGCCAGCGGCGGGTCAACAACGCTATATTAAACCAGCGTCTGGGATAATGCATTAAGAATAGAAAAGTGTGTGTGTGTGTGTGTGTGTGTGTGTGTGTGTGTGTGTGTGTGTGTGTGTGTGTGTGTGTGTCCTCAGGGTCAGGGTAATCTCAGTGGATTGTTAATCCAGCCAGCTCCCTCACTCCCCAGCTTCATTAATCTGCCATCAGCCTCCGTCTCATTTTCTGAAGACACACACACACACTCTCTCTCTCTCTCACACACACACACACACACTTGAACATTTACTTTAAAAGTATTTTCCAGAAGATTTTCAGAATCGTCAACCCCAGTTTTTCAGCGGGAGCCGTTTCAGCAGTTCACTCTCGACGCTGCAGTTTGAAAGTTTGAACGGCTGAGTCGGCCTTTTCTTTCTGCACAAAATGTAAATTGCGTACCTGTGATGAGTGTGTGCTGGATGTGATGTGAAAGACAAAAGGCTGATTCTCTGATCTGAAGGATGTTGAGTTGACCTTCCTGTAGCCGTTCAGAGTGTGTCTGCTGCCCCCGGTGGTCGATTCGTTCGAGCACACTCGCCGTTATCACCACAGAGCCAAACTAGATTAGCGCTCAGTAGAGTGCACACTGCACCTCCGCCAAGGCCCAACAGCCCCCCTTTAATTCAATCAGGCCTGATCCAATATCAAACTGGAGGATCTGCATCGAATTGGACTCAGATAGATAACAGCTGCGAAAACACACCAGATGTTTCTTTGTATCAAGATCCATACGTTAGTTCAGAGAGATGAAAGGAAATGTTGCAATTTTTACTTGTATCCGGATCTGCACCGGAAGTTCATGGGGTCTATTCTTGGCTGTGACCCGTCTTCCATCCAAGTTTCATGGAAATTGTCACGTTCTGTGTTTTTGTCTCGTCAAGTTTCATGTTTTTAGTTCTGGTCACTTCCTGTTTTATTTTGTAGTCTTGTGTCTCATGTCTCGTCTTCCCCGGTTCTGTTCTGATTACGTGCACCTGCCCTCTCGTGTCTCACCTGTTTCTTGTTCCCTCATTTGTGTCATGTATTTAAGTCTTGGTTTTTGTTCTGTCTGTGTCCGGTCATTAATTGTTAGTTTGTCTTCACGGCTCGTTCCTGCTATGTTCATGGTTTTTTTGGAAGAATAAATCATTTTTTGAACCCTCGCAACCCTTGATCTGCTTCCCGTCTGTGCATCTGGGTCCTTCCTCCACGTCCTCTACCAGCCTTTCTGACAGAATGACCAGGACTAAAAACATGAAACTTGACGAGACAAAAACACAGGACGTGACAGAAATCTGTTCAGTAGGTTTTGTGTAATCCTGCTGACAAACCAACGAACCAACACAAAGGAACACGGGTGAAAATATGACCTCCTTAATCAACCAGGATGAAATATTAAACCTGCTTTAAGGGGCGACAACGTACAAAACGCAACACTTGACATATTATCTCATCTTTTTAAAGTTGTGACAGCCAACATGTTAGCATTAGCATCTTGTTTCTGTTCATATTCGCTCTCCTTTTAGCTCTGGTTTGGTCTCAACCGGCTCCTGAGTCTCTAAGGTGTGACATGCTCACTGTGGTCACCAGCTGGTCGTTAGCGTTGTCTCGTCGTTTATCAGAGAGGTGAGAGGGAACCGAAACCGTAAAGACTAAAGATTAGTTGAATGAGTGAAAAGCAATGAACTGTAGAGTCCGTGATAATCTGTGGATTGATCACTCTGAGCCACGTTGCATCATCCGACCTGTGATTACTACGTATTTATTGATTATCTCTTCACATCGTCGCTCGCTCGCCGTCCTGCGAGAGGATTATCACACAGCCACCTGCTGCCAAACGTGAGAGCAGCAGCGATCTGTCAGCCCTCTGCAGCGCTGCACCTCTGCTTAACTTTCACTTTTCTTCTTTCCACCTCCTCCTCCTCCTCCTCCTCCTCCTCCTCCTCTTCTTCACCTCCCTCCCACTGCTTTAACCGCTCCTCGTTCTTTTTTCGTCTCCCCGATTCCTCCAACTCTCTCAAGTTTGGAGCGTCTCTCGTGATTGCTCTCCCACTGTGGCGGTAATTCTCTCGGCAATCTCTCAGTCCGACGTTAATAATCTTCTTTCTCGTTCTGTCTTTCATGTGCATATTCATACATGTGCTATGACACAGAGAGGGTTATTGTAGGTTGTGTGTGTGTGTGTGTGTGTGTGTGTGTGTTTGTGTGAGTAACAGGCTACTTTATCATCCGTCTGTTAGAGGAGTCTCTCTGCAGCGGGACAGAAAAAGGTTTAAAGCATCAGTAATGACTCTACTGAGTTCTACTTAAAATGCAAATTCAGCTCTGGCAGAGGCTTTTTGTTCCAGACGCACCGGTCGAGCATCCCACCCCTCGCACTCCCACACACACACACACACACACACACACTCACACACACACCCTTTGCTTTGCAGCGTGGCATCTCCTCAGGCTGTACCACCACTTTTTTTTTTGCAAAAACTCCTCGTACATGCTTTTTTACTTCGCCGCCCACTCGCACACACACACAAAAAAACTCTTTCACACTCTCGCACAGATGCAACAATACTCGGCTCTTCCCGACCAGAACACTGCGCTCAGATAAACAGACAGAAGGGCTGCGGAAATGTTCCTCAGTTCATCGGTTAGTCAGGGGTGATTGACAGTTTCTGGTGACTTCAGTTATTAATCAGGCAGAAAGAAAGAAAAAGCTCAACACTGGCTGGTTTCAGCTTCTTAAATGTGACGACTGGCTGCTTTTCTCTGTTTTAAATCATTATTAATTCAACATCTTTGGGTTTTTGGACAACACAGAAACGTTTGAAGACATCTATCTGGGTAATAGTGATGGACAATTCAATGAAACGAGTACATAATTAATGATATATGAAATAATCATGAGCTGCAGTTCTCACACACACTTTCAGAGACTTATAATAAATTCACAGATGCTGTCGAGTAATAAACAAAACACACTGCGAGGATGTTGGTGTCTGCTCAACACAAACACACTGCGAGAAAGAACAGCTGCAGAACCAAACACTTGCTCCATCATCCCTTCTTTCTCACTTTCCTTCACTCTCTCTGTTTCTCTCTCACGCGAACACACAAACCCTTCTCAAGGTTTCACTCCTTTCACCGTCAGTTCATCGATTAATCTCGTCTTCTCTCACTTTCTGTTTCTCAAAACACACACACATCCATGCACAGATGCTCACGAGCCTCAACTTCATCAAACTGAGTGAAAAATAAAGCATTTCTCGTCTCTTTCCGTCTCTTTCTGTCACTTTTACGTCCTCGC
>CM077786.1:31283813-31346313 GCA_039737535.1 Lagodon rhomboides
GAGAGAGAGAGAGAGAGGGTGAGAATCAACATGGAGGAGGAGGCCGGTGCACTTATCCTGCCCCGAGCTTTTCTAGAGAGATCCAAAAACCGTAACAGCAAAGGGCTGATAATAATAATAACCTTACACAACACTGCAGAAACACTGTTGTTCTCTCCTGGCAACCTGCGTCCACGATAGGATGAAGCTTTTCGGAGGGGGGGTGGGCGAGGTTAATGTAACACTTAAAACTTGTGAAAAGTTGACTGAGTGCCTTTTTTTAATTTAGTCAGCGGACAGAGCGGCTGTGGGCGGAAAAACGTGACGAATCCAACCAGACTGGTGCATCAAGGTAAACGTTTCAAGCGCGCCGGTGGAGAGACACCTGAACAAGTTCGAGGAGAAAATGAGAGAATGCTTTTCGACGGAGCAGCTGTGAGGGGCGAAAGAAACAAGAATTAAAGGATTAGTTTAAACTCAAATGATGAATTAGGTGTAACGTTACGTAGGAATGAGAAACGAACCCCTTCAGATAGACGGTTAGTTCATCATTTCTACATATATCAGTCACGTTGTCCTCAATCCTGCGGAGTCATCGGCTATTATCTGATAACCAACGGTCAATGTTTCGTGGCTTTCGGTGTGCAATCTGTGAAACCATCGGCTTCGTCTGACGGCAGTTTAGTCCATCGCTGTGAACAGACATCACAGATAACTAATAAATAGCTGAACGGTTGTCAGACGACAGATTAGATAAACTGTTTACCTGCATACAACCATAACCTGCTCAAACGTGATTGGTCAGCACGACTCAGAATACAATGACAGACACTCCCATTAGACCGAATCACCGTTGAACTAATCGTCATCTCCGGGTAGAAAACTGGCTGTAGATTTTTATTTCTGTTGTTGTTTCTTCAGCCGTGACTCTTTAAGGCCCCCACACACCGCCCAAAGCCGACTTCCTTATCCGACCGCTCCGTCGCCTCCCGTCTGACCCGTTCGGCAGAAAAGTCACACTGAAACACACCGCCCCGGCTACACAGCAGCGTATACGTTCTGCGCCTGCGCGAAATGCAATAAGTCTCCTAAACATCGGGTGGCGCTAGTCTCGTGCCAGTCACCCAAAACATAAAAACAGGAAATGACAGAACGGAGTGCGGACCGTAGCTTATCAGAACAAAGCACACACAGTGTTAGCTCGGCATTACTTGCGTGATGTCGTATTACGGTGGTCTCTCTTCCACCAGGGCAGCCAGCTGCTCCTCAAAGTCCTCGGTCCACACAGCCATGGCTTCCAAACATACGCTGGTTTATCCCCAAAATAACGAACGGTGAAGTGTTGTTTGTAACTCTGTGCCGTCTCTGTTTATGTGGTTTGTTTACCGTCGTCACTTCCGCCGCCCCTCCCACACGCCGCGCTGATTCGCTGGCACACCGCCAATCAGAATGGTCACTGAGCAGCTAGCTAACAACCAATCAGAGTATCCGACGGCGTCCAACCTCAGACGGCCGACTTGGGACCTCCGACACAGCTGAACACACCGAACAGAGCAGCTCCCGAACTCGTCCGACTCTCTCCGAACGCTTCAGACGTCCGACGTGTTAGCCAGTGTGTGCCGGCCTTTAGTTGCAAAGATACATATTTAAACAAGGTGATCAAACCCATCTGACGTTTCTGTTGTGGTTCGTTCTTGTACTTTATAGCTTTCCTGCCGTCCTCCACACAACAGCAACATGTTATGCTAATTGCTAGATTGGTTAAACTCAAGCTGTCATTTTCTTTAGTCTGTAAATTAGGTCTCCGAACTAATATAATGAATGTGTTGTTATTAATTAGACATGACAGCATAAAATATGCATATTACACATAACATAGATAAAAGATAACATCATTTATACACAGATATCTGTTTATAGACGTTTAGGTTTTCCTTTTGTGCCGTACGTGGAAAGAAAAGCGGGAGAACAAAGTTGTATTTGGATCTCCTCGCACCAAACAAAACGCTGTAACTATTAATATTATACTTTATCATTTCCTCGGAGCACTAATTAGCTGCATGTTCTACACCCTCACCCTGAGAGGCTGCCAAATAACGAGCCGGCTCCCTCTCCCATCGCCATCAGAGAGCGAGCTGCGCCGAGGTGTTAATGCAGAGAGCCGTTTTATAAGAAAACAAAAAAAAAACATGTGTGCACCGATCGTTCATCCATTTGGCCTAAAAAAAGGGAAGCCCACTGATTTTTTTACATAACATAAACTGAATAGTCATGAGCGGTGATGCTCAGCCTGTGAAAAACAGTTGAATAATGTGTTTTACGGCTCCGGAGTGACATCAGCAGAGTCACGCTGGCGTGTTTGGGATGGAGATGCTGATGCAAAACTGGAATTCAGTCGGTTTCTAGGCACCGTTTTCAGGAAAAAAATGGGATTATGGGAAATGTAGGGGCCAGAAATGGGACATGTTCATAAACAAAAGTTGTTATTCTGATTGTTTTACTTAAAAACAAAGATATTTTATGCCCATTCTTTACTAAACGCTCAAACTAATTGATTATAGTATCTTAACGTGTCCAACAGCTCAGCATGGATTGGAAACGATCATTTATTTTCCTGTCTCCTGATCACGTGGATCTTTGCACATGAAGCTGTTGCCTCGTGCTGCACACACACACACACACACACACACACACACACACACACACGCTCGCTCATCAGCAGGGGTGTAGTAAAAGGGCTGCACGGTTGCATCGAGTGCCTGTAACATCAGCAGGATATTATGAACAGGCTAATTAGTCGGTGAAACTTCTCTCCAGATGCACGTCGTCCACGCTGCTTCCTTGCGTTCTTTAAATCATCAGCCCGTCTCATCACATCGGTCCCTCGCCTCTCCGTCAGCTGGGACTCCGCTCATTTGCTATTTCTCATCATCTCCTTATCCTTCCTCCCTTCCCCTTTTTTTTTCCTCCCTGTCCCTGTTTGTCCTCCTGTCTTCTCTCTTCTCTTCAGGGCACGGTGAACAATCAGACGGGCATTTTCCCACAATCCTTTGTGAAGATCATCAAGCCCCTCCCAGACAGCGACACAGAAGGTGAGGTCGAGGGCCCGACCTACAGCTGCCTGCGCTGCTTCCTGCTCACCCCGTCTGGAGTCGACACCAGGTCGGTTTAGAAGAGAGTGTGTGTGTCTGACGATGTCTTCAAAATAGAAACGAAGAACAATTTGTAACGAGACCTTAAATCTTGAGAGGTGAGAATTGTTTGGGGTGTCAGCTTATGATAATATCTGTTCCTAGAATAAGTTTACAGGCTTTAGTGATAAAAAAAATGCATCAGTTCCCTCATTTTGTCCAGTAGCACCGCACTGAAACGCCGTTTTAGCTCCTGTCCCTTTAAGAATGCAGCCTCCTCTGATTGGTCAGCTCACACACGCCTGATCCAGCGCCGAACAACGACAGAGCAGCTGTGTTAAATCGATTCGTCAGTGCCAAACTAGCTGTGAGGCATAGTAGTCTATGAAGTACTTAGTTCAGTAGCACATGAATCTTGGACTATTTATGGAAAACAAGTTGTTTATTCCACATCAAAGTTGGTGTGAAATATCCTTGACTCTTGTGATCTGGTCAGGACTTTGACAAAGGATTACTCTAAAAGTACACAGTAAGAGTACTTCCTATTATACATGCAAGAAGTCTATGAAGTACTTAGTTCAGTAGTACATGAATCTTGGACTATTTATGGAAAACAAGTTTTTTATTCCACCTCAAAGTTTAAAAAAATGCATCAGTTTCCTCATTTTGTCCAGTCGCGCGGCACTGAAACGCTGTTTTAGCTCCTGTCCCTTTAAGCCCCCCAAGCCTCCTCTGATTGGTCAGCTCACACACGCCTGATCCAGCAGCTGCTAACAACAACAGAGCAGCTGTGTTAAATCAATTCGTCAGTGCCAAACTAGCTGCGAGGCATAAATCATGCAAACGTGTGACACGGTGATGAAGGCACGACTCCTGACGAGGCGTTCAGGAGCAGCGTTTTCTGTTGGTGTGTGTTTTGACCTTTTGATCTGGTCAGGATTTTGACCCAGGATTACTCTAAAAGTACACAGTAAGAGTACTTCTTATTATACATGCAAGTAGTCTATGAAGTACTTAGTTCAGTAGTACATGAATCTTGGACTACTTATGGAAAATAAGTTTTTTATTCCACCTCAAAGTTTAAAAAAATGCATCAGTTCCCTCATTTTGTCCAGTAGCGCCGCACTGAAACGCTCTGTTTTAGCTCCTGTCCCTTTAAGGCCCCCCCCCAAGCCTCCTCTGATTGGTCAGCTCACACACGCCTGATCCAGCACCGCTAACAACAACAGAGCAGCTGTGTTAAATCAATTCGTCAGTGCCAAACTAGCTGCGAGGCATAAATCATGCAAACGTGTGACGAGGCGTTCAGGAGCAGTGTTTTCTGTTGGTGTGTGTTTTGACCTTTTTAACGTTCAAGATCTTTGACGTGCACTAGAACGTATTTAAAACACTGCAGGGAAAGGATTAAAAACTAAAAAAGCATAATAGGTCTCCTTTAAAGTCACACAGATTTCAGTCCCGGTTGATTTGGCAACGCCTGTACTTACTGGTGGGAACATCACATGTGGTTAATTACTACGGCTGGCAGAACTCCGGTGGCAGCGGTCTTTGTCGTTTTCATAAAGAAGCCAGGCAGTAATTGGCCGCAGCACACAGCAGGGAGCTTGTTACCTCGCTGAGAAGGTGGAGGTGTGCAGGCTGCAGCTCCTTATCTAACAGTTCAGACTGGCTGCTCCTTCCTGTTCCAATGTTTCTTGTGATACATTTTAAACTGAGCTGCTTTCAAAATGTGAAATGCTTTAAATGTGAAGCTGCAGCAGAATTTACAGTTTGCATTACTATGTTAAAGGGATATTCCGGTGTAAGTTTAATCCATGGTCTAACACACCTTGACACCGAGTAAGACTCCCCCTCGAGAGGTCAAGTTAGCTGACCGCTAGCTTAGCTAGTTTTAGCAACCTCAGAAAAGACCACACGATAACAATACACTGCAGCTTATGTCTCCAACTAGAAACCGCCATCAAAAAGCCACAATTAATGGTGAGAACAGCAGCAAACTTCAGCAACAGTACATGTACAGTCCCAGCACACAGTACGAAGCATCAAACATCTGCTAGCTTTGCTGGATTTGTATTAAAAACACAGCACAACTCACCCTCTCCTCCAGCAGCCTGCCTGTGTGGGGAAGCCCTGACGAGTCGATTACCGAGTGCAGTAGATTTCCGCAGCTCAAGGATGAAAATGACTGATTATTACTCCATGGAATGCTCAGTTCTTATTATCGAGAGCTGACAGGGAAAAGAACGGAAGTAATGGAGTAATAAACATGCATTTTCATCCTTCAGCTGCAGAAATCTACTGCACTCGGTAATTGACTCGTATCCTTATTCTTGTGATCTGGTCAGGACTTTGACAAAGGATTACTCTAAAAGTACACGGTAAAAGTACTTCATATTATGCATGCAGGTAGTCTAGGAAATACTTAGTTCAGCAGTACATGAATCTTGGACTATTTATGGAAAACAAGTTTTTTATTGCACATCAAAGTTGGGCAAAATATCCATGCTTTAAATGTACAGTATGGAAGTTCTGCTGCCAGGGGTCTCTGACTCAAAAATAAAGCGTGGAGAAGTGTTTGTGGAGTTTTGTGTGGGAGGGCGACCTGCTGACAGCTGCTCAGAGGTGGGTTAGAGTTGGAGAGGAGAGAGTCAGGTGCAGAGCCAGAACTTCTGAAGGAATAAACACTTGGTGACGTATTGGATCGTGACCAGCAGGAGGACGATCGTACGTCACCTTCAGTGGTAGATGGCGACTCAACGGACAGTTAATTGAATTCTGTGATTATCACTTAGAAAATATAGATTGTAGCTTGTAAATATGGATTTTAAATCTGCTTGTTTCCTTCTTTCAGAGACGTGTGTGTGCAGGAGGACCTCACCATCCAGCCTACGTACAAAGAGCTCCTGTCTCGTATGAGGTAGGTGTGCATCACATTCTGGACCTTTCTTTAACTCGCTGTCACTTTTTGTTTTAGCCGTCCTGAGAAACAAAAGATCTGATGGACATTGTGTCATGTTTTTATTTCATTTACACTCACGTGGGAAACAGTGATTGAGAGAAATGTGAGGATGATGTTTGTGGGTGTTGAGCGACTGTCGAAGGAGCAGTGATTGTAGGCCACCTCACACCTGTGAGCGAATTACAACACCTTCCCCAAAAACGTGATAATTGAAGATGAAGCTGACGTGTCTGACGAAGGCTCGAAGTGAAGGCGGCGAAGCGTGTTGCGATTCTTCTGCGTTAAAACCTTCACATCATGATCACATTAGCGGTCTGACGTGAGCCGTTTCCTGCC
The DNA here is from genome assembly GCA_039737535.1 of Lagodon rhomboides. Taxonomy (NCBI): domain Eukaryota; kingdom Metazoa; phylum Chordata; class Actinopteri; order Spariformes; family Sparidae; genus Lagodon; species Lagodon rhomboides. The sequence goes on from CM077786.1 coordinate 31,290,219, forward strand.
TCTTGTTCTTTGTGTCGCTGAGTTACGTCTCTGAAAAAAAGCACAAATTGACCGGTAACGTTTGACCTCGTCTTTGTAAAGCATTTGTAAAGTGCTTTACCGAAGCCGATTTTCATAAATTAGACTTTCAAAGCTGGTGATTTAAATCACAAATTAAAGCATCCTGTTCTCAAATCGGCGCTCCGGCGGAGCAGATTTCCATATCTGGTGTTTTTGTCCCGCTGAACTAAAAGGTGCTTGCTGACCTTTCGCGGCCACACTTTCAGCGTTTCACTCCCTCGGTGTTTTTTTTTCCGCGTTAATTCCAGAACAAACAAGGATGAGTTAAAGTCCATTAATTCAGCGACCTGCCCTCGGGGGCAGCGTATTTAGCCACCGTGCACGGCAAACTTGCAAATTGCCACTTGCCAATCATCACCGTTCGTCAAATGAGTTCCTGCGGGACCTCTGACTCCCCCCTCGCTCCCTCTGCACCACCACCGCCGGATGCATACGCTCATTACACTATCATATCTGTTCTTCTCCATCTTTTCCCCCTTCCATTCTCCCTCTCCCTCTATCTCTCATTATCTGGTAATTTAGATAGGTGAGCTCCGTGGTGATTAGCCCTCCCCATTCATAATCAGTTCATTTCTTCCGCTTTATCTGCTCATTATTGTTTTTTCTCTGCGTTCGGGCCTATTGTGCCCTGGAGTGGGATGGATGAGACTCCTGGTCTTGAGTTTTAATATGGCTTGGCACTGATAAAGGGAGGAGGGAGGAGGGAGGAGAAGGAGGGAGGAGAGGACTGCATCGTTCAAAACAGGAAAGAGGAAGACGGAGAAGGAGTCTTAGCTGAATGAAAATACGACTTGCCTCAAATATGAATGAGTTCGAGTAAAAACAGTGAATTTGAAGAGCTGTCACGTAACGTCACGTCACACTAACTCGTGATTATTAGGGCCCCCACACACCGGGTCCGACGTCTTCCTTATCCGACTTCCTTCTCTGACCACTCCTGTCGGATCCGTTCGGTAGAAAGGTTGTATTGAAACACACCGCCCCGGCTACACAGCAGCGTATACGTTCTGCGCCTCCTAAACATCGGGTGGCACTAGTCTCGTGCCAGTCACCCAAAACATAAAAACAGGAAATGACAGAACGGAGTGCGGACCGTAGCTTATCAAAACAAAGCACACACAGTGTTAGCTCAGCATTACTTGCGTGATGTCGTATTACGGTGGTCTCTCTTCCACCAGGGCAGCCAGCTGCTCCTCAAAGTCCTCGGTCCACACAGCCATGGCTTCCAAACATACGTTGGTTTATCCCCAAAATAACGAATGGTGAAGTGTTGTTTGTAACTCTGTGCCGTCTCTGTTTATGTGGTTTGTTTACCATCGTCACTTCCGCCGCCCCTCCCACACGCCGCGCTGATTCGCTGGCACACCGCCAATCAGAATGGTCACTGAACAGCTAGCTAACAACCAATCAGAGTATCCGACGGCTTCCTAACTCAGACGTCCGACTTCACATGTTCAGTCGGATCAGACGCCGTCCTCACGACTCCGACACAGCTGAACACACCGAACAGAGCAGCTCCCGAACTCGTCCGACTCTCTCCTAACGCTTCAGACGTCCGACGTCGGAGCCGGTGTGTGGGGGCCTTTACAGATGTTTCTTCTTGATTTCACGAGATCATCATCAGGATGTTTTAACACGTCGTATTTTGGCGTTTTGTCACACTGACGATGCTGCCGGTGGTGATACGACTGCATTTTTATACTTCAGAAGATGTTGGAGGATGCACGTCCTCTAAAAAAACAGTCTTGTCATTGCTGCTGGCAGGAAGTGACTTTGGGTAGCTCTCCTCGTGTCCTTCATCAGATGTGTTACTTCATCATGTTGTGCCTGCAGGGCTCCTGTAGAGAACCTCACAAACTGTAACTCTGCTTCTCCTCCTGTTAGTTTCTCCTCTTTCTTTCTTTCTTTCTTTCTCTCTTATTAATTCCCGACACAAACAGAACTGAATTCAGAGAAGGTGGTGCGGTTGTCAGACGTCCTATCTGCTCTCATTACCCCGTCTCCTTTTGTCCAGCACATGTTTTTCTTGGTGATAACTTTCACAGCCAAACATTTTTTAATTAAGCTGTAATATATCAACAAAAGGCCCCACGGGGGAAATACGGAGCGAGCCGTTTCTCATAATGTCGCCATTAAAATATCTTTATGGCTTTTTAACATTAAAGTAAACAACCACTCAAATACAAGTCACATTAAAAGCTTTTATACAGAAAAGAGCCCACACACACAATCACAGCACAGCGGTGATAATGAGAATACAAAAACCTAATTAAAAGCAGTGTTGAATGCACCGTCTTCTGACAGCCACGCTGACCGTTTTCATGTGTTTTGGACTTTTGGTCTTCTGGCAGTCGTGCCGTGTCACTTCCTGTGTCCAATATGTGGCGTTAGAGAGAAAGTGTTAGGTTCAAGTACATTTCACGTTATCGACCAAATTTTGGAAGATTGGACAATGTACACTCAAGCTACAAACACTTCCTGTTTCGTTTGTGTTTCGTTTGTGTTTCGTTTCCATGGAAACCCCCTTCATCATGTCATAGGATAGATAGAATAGATGTTTATTGTCATTGTGTCAGAAGCAACGAAACACATTTGACAAATAAATATTAAATATAAACAAGTATCAAGAATAGATAAAAGTAGTAAGATAAAAACTGAAAGAGCCGCCATCTTGGTTCATAAAGGTCATTTCCTGTCACTATGACTATAACTGATTATGGGCATGTTTGGACCAGATTCAGCCATGTACACCTGAGGTCCAGAAACTTCTTGTCTCACGGGGAAACGTTGTAATCCGCTGCACCGTCACGGCCGAGCCCCTCAACAAAAACTCAAGCTTTTAATGACTTTACTTCTCTTCTTCCCACAACGGGGAAATGTCTTTGTTTTTACTGCTCTACATGTAAAGATATTCATATATTATCAGTAACACGTTGATACATTTATACTCGTCTCTCATGCCTTTTTGTATCTGTTATTAAACCGTGATGTTTTTTACTTGAGATCTAATGTTACACAAAGGAACTTAAACATATCAACATCAGTCATTAAGGACATTCTTTAATCTTGGCGGCAGTATTGTTTTGGTTTAAACCCGAATCTGACTGCTGTGATGTTTGACACTCAAATGATTGTAAGAAAAAGTATAAACTCAATCTCTCCGTGTCCTCGTGTCTCTTCAGGAACGTCTTCAAGGTGGACGACATCGCCTTGAACTACCGCGACCCCGAGGGCGACCTCATCCGTATCCTCGACGACGAGGACGTCCAGCTGATGATCAAGGAGGGCAGAGGTCAGCAGGGCAGAGTCAAGAGACCCGTCAATCAGTTTCCGTGGGAACTGCACGTCACCTTGGCTTCTGACCTCTCTGTCTACAACGCCGAGGCCTGAGAGTGAAGATCGAGAGAAGCGGTGAAGATGTTTAGTGATGTTTCATCAGAACAGTGAACTTTGACCAGGAGTTCAGCCTCATTAGTGTTTAAAATGTCCCTCCTATTTCACTTAATGTTCCGACACATTTAACTTTTTAATAAACTTATTTAATCACATTTCTTTCATTTGTGTACTTCAGTTTCTTTCCTGTTGGAATTTTTTTGGTCTTCTGTTTCTGTTTTTATACACCGGAGCACCCAGTGTTAGCCTGAGAGCATTAGCTCTGGAGCTGCAGCTGATCTCACACATTTAAAGATCTCTGGAGTTTAGTAAATGTCAAAGGTGACGCTGAAGATGTGGAGCTGAATCTTAAACATAAATACAGGGCTTAACTACAATAGAAGCTTCTTAACTACGACGTTTTGCTGCTTTTCACTCTGTCGTGACTGTTCGAATCTCACAAAAGCGATTGGACAACATCACCTTTTGGAGTTTTGGGACGATGGTGGACATTTTTCTTGGTTTGTTGTCGACTAAAAGATGAATAATTATCAGCAACAGCCACAAAAACCCAACAAACTGATCAACAATGAAACTCTTTGGTAAATATTCTGAATAAAAAGTCACTTTACTGTTCCAGGAGGAGCTTTTGAAACATCCCACAGTCTTCTTCTGAGTGAGGAACTTGCTCAGCTTCTCACGCGATCCTTGTTATATCTGCCACCCAATCAACAGCATCTTCTCCAAACAAGCATGTTTTAACATAACTTATCAAACCGCTTCTTGCCTGTTAATTTGATCAACTCTGCCAACTAACTAACTACAGATATCTAGTGTTAATTTAGTACTTAAGAGGCCAATCATATCAGTCCTCTCGCTCTCACCCTGCATTCACATTTTATCCACGTGTCTGCACTTCATTCACACTCGCCTCAGGAAATTCAAATACTGTATCGCCTTTCGCTGGCAGGACAGTTTTTTCCTCATCTCTAATGCAAAGTTATTCCCCTCATATTCCTCTTTAACAACCGGCTCCCAGGCGATGTGGAAGTTATGCATCTTTTAAACGTTGCTCATCGCACCGCAGACAGACTGAAGTGTAAACACTGTTAATCTGTCGAGTATTCAGGTGTCGAGTTTCTCCTCCTTCCCTGTGTGGAAGCATTATTGGAGAAATGACACAACCTGAAGGGGACGTTTGTATGTAGACTCACCTTTTTATGTGTAAGTTTAATCCATGGTCTAACACACCGTGACACGAGTGACTCCCCATCGAGAGGTCAAGTTAGCTGACCGCTAGCTTAGCTAGTTTTAGCAACCTCAGAAAAGACCACACGATAACAATACACTGCAGCTTATGTCTCCAACTAGAAACCGCCATCAAAAAGCCACAATTAATGGTGAGAACAGCACCAAACTTCAGCAACAGTACATGTACAGTCCCAGCACACAGTACGAAGCATCAAACATCTGCTAGCTTTGCCGGATTTGTATTAAAAACACAGCACAACTCACCCTCTCCTCCAGCAGCCTGCCTGTGTGGGGAAGCCCTGACGAGTCGATTACCGAGTGCAGTAGATTTCTGCAGCTCAAGGATGAAAATGTCTGATTATTACTCCATGGAATGCTCAGTTCTTATTCTCTGAGAGCTGACAGGGAATAATAACGGAGCAGTACATGGAGTAATAATCAGACATTCAGACAGCAAAGTGTCCAAAACATCAGTTATTACGGAGCAGTGGAAACGCTCCCTGGACACACGGTGGTGTAAATGGTGATTTTTCAGGTGTTAATGGGTTTGTTGGTGCTGATCTGCTCCTACGACGCTCAGCACATTAACCCTGCGTGTCGCTGACACACTGTAGATGAACATCATTTCAGTTCACTCTCACTCAGATGTTACGTTGGTACGCGAAAAATGCAAGATTGCATTCGTAGCGTTTGTGGGCTGACAGCGCTGGAAACACAAACACACTCAGGTGAACACACACTTCAATTCATCTGCGTTTAAATTAAAGTACAGGGGGAATTAAATGGATAAAGAGGACGTGTCCTTGATAAACCAGTTTGTCTGTGTGATTTTAACACATTACTCCGTTTCCAATTACATTTATTGCCTTTTTCATCTCTAAAGAGCGCGTGAGATTTGCCGCGTTTCCAGGGACTGACGAGCGGCGTGACACTGGCGTGACCTTGGCGGCGCCGGAGTAAAATAAACACAACGCGGTGCTTTGTGATGTCACTCCGGAGGCGGCCATACCTCATGACCACAATCACTTTCTGCTGCACGTGGTGGAGGCTTTGTGATTGCTTTCAGTCACTGCTTTGTTTTAAAAAGGGGAGAGCCCGTCGCACGCCGCCGCCGTGGTCTTAGCTTGCTTTCACATTTTCCACTTACATTTAGCCGGCGCTTTCATCCACAGCAACTTAACGCTGAGTGAGCACGCGAGGCTTCAGGTCCCGGTCAAGGGCGCACTTTACTGATGGACGGCGTGGCGGCTCAGAGTCGTTGTCGAGGGGCTTTTTGAGAGTCGGGATTAACCTCCTCGTGTAGGTTAAGCTTTCAGGGCGTGATTTCCGAGTGATGTTTATTAAACATTACAATCATAACCATTAATGATGACTTTAAGAGGAGCCGTGATTGGAAACGCTCTACACACTCTGCTGCTTTGTCGACGTCGCCGATACGTCACATCATCAAGCTTCAACCCATCTACAAATAACACAACTTACAAACTGCTTGTATGGCAAAGTCCAGTGTTGCATGCAGGTGATACTCCAGTTCATCCAATAAAGTACTAAACAGATGCGTTTAAAAAAAAAACACGCAAGAGCAAGAAAGTCCGAGCAAGAGTGGAGGTTGTGTCCAATGTGAAACATGTTTAATTTAAAGGTCCACTGTGTCGTGTTTTAAGTAATTTATGACCTCAAATCAGCGTCTTCATTCATAAATAAGTCCTCATTGGTGTAAAATGATCTCTGCCAACAATCTCACTTCTCCTCCTGAGGGAAGAATCACTTCTCTGTATTTCCATAGGACGGGCGAGCTCTACGGAGGCTTCCATGTCCTTCCGCTCTATAAAAAACGATGAACTGGTGAGAGGGACAAAAAGCTCTACGTGGTACAGATAAGGCTAAAGGCGTTTTCACTCAGAGCCAGCGTGACTGTGGAACGGAGGAGGAGCTTAGCCAGACGCGCTCGTCAGCTGCAGTTTGAAGTCTGTTTGAAATAACGTACCTCATCACCCGAAACTAAACTTGATGAAGTGCTGTTTGAAGACATGTTGTTGTCACAGCTTCTTGAATCTTGACACATCCCGCCTGCCGTAGTTCCAACAGAAAATCCTCTTCCCGTTTAACATTGGGGCTTATGGGGCAGTTGCTGGAGTTTGTGTCGGTTAGACGCAGATAATTCAAAAACCGTACATCCTCCCGATAAAGTGGACACGTTGCCAGACAGAAGACAAGTGTGGCTACGTTCTTGGAAAATATCACTATTGTAGTGTGAAATCTGTGGCTAGGATCGTCATCTAAAGAAACATTTTCGGAGAGTTTTTTTCAGGCTCCCCCACTCTGCCAGTTGGTGCTGCGCGAACATTCCGCAATACACACTCATTGAAAATCCTGAATTTTTCTGAATTTTTTTTAAATCACTCACGATCAATTAAGGGTCACCGTTCAAAAACTAAACATCGTAGAAAGAAAGTTCAAATACAACTCAAATAGATGAGACTTGTGCCTACATTTTAAAGTTTGAATGGTGTCTCTAGGTCAAAGTATGCCAGAGCAGGAGATGTTTGAAAAACGTTGATGATTTTGCGACTTTTTTGACCCCGTCCCATTCATTCCTTATGGGACATTTTTCATACGGAGGCTTCCATGTCCTTCCGCTCTATAAAAAACGATGAGCTGGTGAGAGGGACAAAAAGCTCTACGTGGTACAGATAAGGCTAAAGGCGTTTTCACTCAGAGCCAGCGTGACTGTGGAACGGAGAAGGAGCTTAGCCAGACGCGCTCGTCAGCTGCAGTTTGAAGTCTGTTTGAAATAACGTACCTCATCACCCGAAACTAAACTTGATGAAGTGCTGTTTGAAGACATGTTGTTGTCACAGCTTCTTGAATCTTGACACATCCCGCCTGCCGTAGTTCCAACAGGCTGCAACGCACGTTTGAAAACGCGAGGCGCTAGAGAGCAGTATTCGTTTGGATGCAGAATAACATTTAACCACTAGATGGGAGAAATAATTCCACAGTGTGTCTTTAAGTCACGTAGCGTAATCTCCTCCTTAACATGTTTTAGTTTTGTTGCCTAAACCCAACCAAAATGTGACTGTTGTGTGTTTATTGTTATTACCATGAAGACAAAGGTCACCTGACAGTGGATCACTCTCTTTAAAAATTGTAAAGTTGTTTCATTTGTGCGCAGATTGATGAGATTGGGTTGTTTAAAGTTGTGTCACACGGTCAGTTTATGTTATTTTTCCACAGCTTAACAGCGATTATTGGAAGATTCTGAGTCTTGATACAATCCTGTAGGCGTAACATCCTGTTGAAGGAATAATTAAACATTTTGGGAAACATGAAGCTGCTGCCGTCGCTCTCCCCGCGTCTGATTTCCACTTCGAGGTTTCCTCCGGCTTCCTCCCACGTTCCAAAGACATGCAGGTTAAGTTAATTGGTCAAGTAATTATTTACTTAAAATGTTCAGCTACTTCTTTAAGGTCCTCTTGTTGAGAAAGTCGCTTTCATTACACTGTCAAATACCAACTCGTCAAATTTTGATGCTTCTGGGACGGCGACCAACTTGACCTGCGATTTCAGTGTTTGGCGAGTTGAGACTCAAAGTGGCCCCTTTTTAAAAGTTCAATTTTAATTGGTAGAGTAAAAAAAAACAACAATGTATAGACGTGCCGCCTCCCTAGCTGCCAAATTATAGCACATCATGTCATATCAGTGTTCAAATTAGTGCCTACATTACCAGCCAAGGCGTCGGCTAGGCTAACTGGCTAATCTAGATATCTGTGTGAGTGCATTTTATAAATAGGCTGTTTGTCAAACTGCTCTATTCTGGGAAATAAAACTTGGAGGGAAGCTGGAGCACGATCTACAAACGCTGACGGGTCCGACTGAAACCATTAAATCAGATTTTAAACTCTGAAAGCTGCGAGAGTACCAGTTTTTTTGTGAAACTCGAGGAATGATTAATGTTATTAGTGAAGGCGGAGAACACTTTGTCCCTGAATGTCTGTATATCTGTCTGTCAGTCTGACCCATCTGTCTGTGACATTTTCTCACTTTCACGCCCTGTATCTCTCTCGGTTCGTCATCCTCCGTCTCTCCGTGCCTCATACTGGCAGCCACGGAGGAAAAAGGGCAGACTCTATCTACGTCGCGTGTTCTCCAGTCAACCTTTGCCCGGAATTTAATTATCAGCATTCGTCTTCGCTGCCACGGCGGCCTGTTGTAGCTACATCTAATTAAGCTCCTAATGAATGTCATTAGGGCCAAAGTCGTGTCAACCCGCGAACTCGCCGTGTTCACCACGAGCCGGCGATGAAACGTGGGGCACATGCTCAAGAAGGAGGAACAAAAGGAGCTAAATTATTATTTTGTATTTTAAATAAGTTTCTGTGCACTGTAATGTATGAATGACAGACGATTTTAGCAGTACGCAAAGTCAGCAGGGCTCAAGTTAATTAAGGTAAAGTATTAACTAAGCATGACTAAGCATTTAGACCCTAGCATGACAGTTTGGCATGTCATTTGCTCATTAGCTCTAAATTACAGCTGGAACTAATGTGAATGTCTTTAGTCTTGCAGGTTTTTGTGGCGACCAAAACCGGCTATTTTAAGCCAAAACATATGTTTTCCTAAACCTGACCAAGTGTTTTATGTGTGTAAACCTTAACAGAGAATAAGCACAGAACAATTCTGTCGATTGGGTTCATATATGGCACAAATATGAAGACACACATCACAGATCAGGCGAGATCAGTAGAAAGTGCGATGACTTAAAGGGATATTCCGGTGTAAGTTTAATCCATGGTCTAACACACCTTGACACCGAGTAAGACTCCCCCTCGAGAGGTCAAGTTAGCTGACCGCTAGCTTAGCTAGTTTTAGCAACCTCAGAAAAGACCGCACGATAACAATACACTGCAGCTTCTGTCTCCAACTAGAAACCGCCATCAAAAAGCCACAATTAATGGTGAGAACAGCAGCAAACTTCAGCAACAGTACATGTACAGTCCCAGCACACAGTACGAGGCATCAAACATCTGCTAGCTTTGCTGGATTTGTATTAAAAACACAGCACAACTCACCCTCTCCTCCAGCAGCCTGCCTGTGTGGGGAAGCCCTGACGAGTCGATTACCGAGTGCAGTAGATTTCTGCAGCTCAAGGATGAAAATGTCTGATTATTACTCCATTACTTCCGTTATTTTCCCTGTCAGCTCTCGATAATAAGAACTGAGCATTCCATGGAGTAATAATCAGACATTTTCATCCTTGAGCTGCAGGAAATCTACTGCACTCGGTAATCGACTCGTCAGGGCTTCCCCACACAGGCAGGCTGCTGGAGGAGAGGGTGAGTTGTGCTGTGTTTTCAATACAAATCCAGCAAAGCTAGCAGATGTTTGATGCTTCGTACTGTGTGCTGGGACTGTACATGTACTGTTGCTGAAGTTTGGTGCTGTTCTCACCATTAATTGTGGCTTTTTGATGGCGGTTTCTAGTTGGAGACATAAGCTGCAGTGTATTGTTATTGTGCGGTCTTTTCTGAGGTTGCTAAAACTAGCTAAGCTAGCGGTCAGCTAACTTGACCTCTCATGGGGAGTCAAGGTGTGTTAGACCATGGATTAAACTTACACCGGAATATCCCTTTAAGTTTTATTCAGGATCAAGGCAACACAAGGAAACGAAAAACACAGTGGAACATCAGGAATGGAAAAAACCCAACAGCAGGCTCGTGGAAATACAAGAAGTGACTCGACAAAGAGCGAACTAAAGACTGGACTTTAATACAAACTAAAGTAACGAGGGGATGACGTGCAGGTGGAGCAGGGCTGGGCTGATGAGACAGATGTGAGACAGGTGTGGAAGGGAGGAGCACAAGAACACAGGAGGGAAACAGCAAAAGACACCACAAAGACCCAAAACACAGTGCTGAGTTCACGCTCGGCCTCGTTGTACAGTCACAGTCTGGATAAACCTGGACGAGAGGACTCATCAGGTAAGTTCAGCAGGCAGTTAACCTTCCTCTAATGTTCTAGGCTAATAGTCGTCAGCAGGGGACGGCTGACAAACACCTCTGAGGAGGAGGCCGAGGCACCTCGAGAGAACAAAACAGCACTTTGAGGAGCGTGTGTGCAGCAGATACTGGGTTTCACGTCAGAGTGATGGAAGCGGTGCCTCGGATCTGTGGTCGTCCACCTTCCTGAGCGACTGGTGAAACACACTCGGCCTAAATTTACCTCCATGTGGTTGGTGGATGGTGTTAATTTCCCCGAGTGCCTTCTGCCTCCCTCCACTTCGCTCCCATCTCCTTTTTCCTCCCTGACCTTCCTCTCACCTTCTCTTCTTCTGTTATTCTCTCCCATCTGCCGACTGTAGTCGTATAAATCTTCAACATTTTTCCCACTGAACAGCAGAACAGCACGAGAGGTGGTTTAAGCCGCATCCTGATAAGTTACCGCTCCGGCTGTCTTTCACCGCTAGTTGTTTTGGGGAGATTGCCTTTTATATAAAATCACATTACTCCGCGATCCAAATTGCTTTTGGAGGAGCTTTTCTCAGCGAGGAGGGGATCCATTTAAAGTTCGCCGATAAGGTAAATTGGGCCATAAGTTTTACTCATGTGGCTTCTTAAAATAGTTTCCGTAGAGGCTGAGCCATGTGACCTCCGCCTCGGCCCCACAGTCGCCTCTGTTCGAATCAAAGTGTGCTTTCTCGTAGATACCAGCCTGATCGAGGCATCATCCCCTGAGAAATGAACAACATGAGTGAAATCATCGCTCTAGCTCGCAATGTTGAGCAAAAAACGTGTGTATTTGTCCCTCAATTCTTGTTTGGGTGCTTGATTTCGACACTTTATTGGCCAAAGGTTCACTGAAACCTCTGAAAACACTTCTATCATGAAGCTCTCGTGAAAAGTTCAGTGAGGAAAGCTGGATTCTGGTTTTCTCGAACCATCCTGTCACTCATTCCCGCTGTCGATTGTTATCAGCTGTTCATCACGGCCCTTTGCAGACACTCCAGCTTCATTATTTCATCTGCCCGTCGGCCTCGGCAGAGTCATCAGCCACTGCCGGCGCCTGGACTCTGTGGGGGGAATTAATCTTCCCCGCCGCTCACTATACGAACGCCCCTCGATCACAAACAAGACGAGACTCAATTATCATGTATCATCCACTGTGATAAACACCGTCTTTACCTCGCTCTCCTGATTGGAAAGCCTCCTCTCGTCTCTGGAAAGCTCGTGGTTTGAGACAAAGCCTGCACTGCGAGCTGAAAGTGTGCAGCCTGAAACACGTGGGCACGCTCCGGTCAGGGAGGATCTAAATAAAAAGATGCTGCTGAGCTGCAGTTTGGCAGCTGTAGGATCCAGTTTTTTAAAGCTGAAACCAAACGTGGGATTTAAAGTCAGCATTCTCATCCTCTGCCACGCCGATCTGCACCATTCTGTGTTTAATTTGCCTCTCTCACCTTTTATTAACATGCAGTGCTAAATCACTGGAGTGTCCCTTTAAGATCTGCTGCAGAATAAGTAGGTTGCTCGACATTTTCGTCCAAAAACATTTAAAGGAAATCGTGTCACACACAAAGACAGAGGTGTCATAGAGAGAGGTGAGCTGCAACCTCTGGACCTTTCCTTAAAGTCATGCACGATGCTTCACTTGGTTTCTGAGCAGGATGGAAGGAAATAAAGAAAGAGATCTTGAGTGAGAGCTTTAAATCCTGCTTTACTTTTGGCCTCTGCACATCGGCAACCACTTTTGTCTCGAAGCTCACTGAGGCTTCAAGCCAGTTCGAGTGTTTTTGCTCCTTGCAGCTTCACTACAAACACACTGAGTTACTTTACCTGCTGGTGTCTATCACATGTGTGTATATCTGCAGGAACACTGACAGCACAGCTGCTGGCGCTGAGTTTTTCGATCTTTTTATCTCATGAGTAGGAGTCTGAGCAAACGTATGAAGAGATAACCCCTCTCTCCTCTCCATCGATCTGCTCACAGATCAGCTGCAGAGCTGTGAGGTGCTGCCACTCGTTGGTCTGTACGAGGAACTGCAGAGTCGGCCTCAGAGAGGAGTTTGTGCTTTTAATTGCTGCAGTAACCTTTTCACAGTTCACACTTTACAGGGTTGGATGTTGGTGAGATTTTGTGGGTTACAGCAGCAGAAACACAGTGTTGTGTTGTTTCTCTGCTGATGAAGCCAAACAAAGATATATATCTATAGTACATGTGAATTATTTTGTTTATATCTGTTTTCTTTTAGTCTCTACATGTGAAAATGTATAACATATGACCACACACACACACACACACACACACACACACACACACACACACACACACACACACACACACACACACACACACACACACACAGCCTGGTGAGAGATGGATCTGTGCGTCTGCTCTCTTTCGGTGTTCAGTGATGAGTTCAATCCATCTTTATCTCGTTCTGTTCCAGCCGGCAGACGTTCAGCCTCCTCATCCACCACATTTATGATCATGTAGAGATCTGACACACACACACACACACACACACACACACACACACACACACACACTTGTTAACACTGGTTAAAACATCCCACAGACTATCTTTAAGTCTTCCTTGCAGTCCTACTTACTAATTAGATGGATTCATCAGATCATTACGTCGACTCGATTCTGTGAGCTTCATGTCTTTACTTTATTTAACTGACACAAGGGGGCGCTGTTTAATGAGGTGTTTCACTAATATGTGCTGCTGGGTCACTGACAACATCACCATCTTTGATAATTAAGACATTTTGACACATCAGATGTTGTTTCTTATCAAAAACAACACTGAGATCAGATCAAACTTTAACTTCAACTTGATGATGATGATGCAAAAGTCTATAAGATACAAGATGGTACTAGGACCCTAAGTTCTGACTTCCTGCTACACTGGGATTAGTTAAAGGTCTAATGTGTAAGATACTTTGATCGTTGAGCCCCATTCCCAGCTCGTCAACTATCAAAGTTTTGGGTTTCCCAGGTCGTCAGATACTGACTCTTTGGGTTGGTACGTCCGGTCGTCCACCAACCCAAAGCATCAGTATTTGACGAGTTGGGAAACCTAAAACTTCGACAATTCAAGTTTGAAATCCTACAAATTAGCACCTCAAAAACATGTTATTTGTTTTATTTTTGCCATGAGAAACATCTGGATGGCCACATGAAGCCTAATGGTGCAGCTGGCAGCCCTTCTTTAGATCAATGTCAAGTTTTTCAATGTCAAGACCCTTTATTAGATTCAAAAATGGTACTTTTGGTCAACATTTAATGAAAAAGTGAAGAATTACCTGATTGGAAAGATTAACTGAGGATGTAATTGGACCTGAGATGAACCCATCTGATACTAAGATTGAAAATAAATCCAATAATTGCTAATAATTCACCAAAAAGAAACATCTAAGAACAGTTGACTCTTCTTCAGCTCCTCTCCACAGGGGGGCGCTGTTGATCTATCCGGTGCACGAATGCTGCAGAGGCTCAGTGTATCTTCATCAACATAATCATCATCATGGAGGTTGTCAGCATCAGGACCGTTACCATCATCAACATTAGCGGCTTCCTGCAGATTAGATTCTAAGAAAAGAAAACAGAATTAGCCTCGCCGCTCTCCGTGCTGCTTTATTTGTGTTTCCAGGAGTTTGGCAGCAGAGAGAAACATCCCAGCGCTCGACTCCTGTTGGATTAATAACTTGTTTAACATGTTTGTACGACTTTATGATGATATTCTGCCAGGTTTTGGATTAAAACCCTCTTTTATGTCATGAATGAAAAGTGATTGACACCGTTTTGCAGAAGCATGACTGGCTAAAACTGCAAAACACTGCAGTGATTTTCTTTCTTCTTCCATCAGAGCAGAGAGAGGAGGAGAGAGGAGGAGAGGGGGAGGGAGGAGGAGCGAGGGGGAGAGAAGAGGAGCGAGGGAGAGAGAGGGGGAGAGGGGAGGAGAGAGAAGGAGAGAGGGGGAGAGAGGAGCAGAGAGGGGGAGAGAGGGGGAGAGGGGGAGAGAGGAGGAGAGAGGGGAAGAGAGCAGAGAGGAGGAGAGAGGGGAGAGGAGGAGAGAGGAGGAGGGAGAGAGGGGGAGAGAGGAGGAGAGAGGAGGAGAGAGAGGAGGAGAGAGAAGGAGAGAGAAGGAGAGAGGAGGAGAGAGAAGGAGAGAGGAGGAGAGAGGGGGAGAGAGAGGGGGCGAGAGGGGAGAGAGAGGGGGCGAGAGGGGAGAGAGAGGGGGAGAGAGGGAGGAGAGAGGAGGAGAGAGGAGGAGAGAGAGGAGGAGAGAGGAGAGAGAGAGGGGGAGAGAGGAGGAGAGAGGGGAGAGAGAGGGGAGAGAGGAGGAGAGAGGAGGAGGAGAGAGGGGGAGAGAGGAGGAGAGAGGAGGAGGAGAGGGGGAGAGAGGAGGAGAGAGGAGGAGAGAGGGGAGAGAGGAGGAGAGAGGGGGAGAGAGGAGGAGAGAGGAGGAGAGAGGAGAGAGAGGAGGAGAGAGGGAGAGAGGGGGAGAGAGGGGGAGCGAGGAGGAGAGAGAGAGGAGGAGAGAGGGGGAGAGAGGAGGAGAGAGGAGGAGGAGAGAGGGGAGAGAGGAGGAGAGAGGAGGAGGAGGGGAGAGAGGAGGAGAGAGGGGGAGAGAGGAAGGGAGAGAGGAGGAGAGAGAGGGAGAGAGGAGGAGAGAGGAGGAGAGAGGGGAGAGAGAGGAGGAGAGAGAGAGAGAGAGAGGGGGAGAGAGGGAGAGAGAGAGGAGGAGAGAGAGGGAGAGGAGGAGAGAGAGGAGAGAGAGGAGGAGAGAGGGAGAGAGGAGGAGAGAGGAGGAGAGAGGGGGAGAGAGGAGGAGAGAGGAGGGAGAGGGGGAGAGAGGGGGAGAGAGGAGGAGAGAGAGAGAGAGAGGGAGAGAGGGGGAGAGAGGAGGAGAGAGGGGAGAGAGGAGCAGAGAGGAGGAGAGAGGAGGAGAGAGAGGGAGAGAGGAGGAGAGGAGGGAGAGAGGAGAGAGAGGAGGAGAGAGGAGGAGAGAGAGGGAGAGAGGAGGAGAGGAGGAGAGAGAGAGAGAGGAGGAGAGAGGAGGAGAGAGGAGGAGGGAGAGAGGGGGAGAGAGGAGGAGAGGGGGAGAGAGGAGGAGAGAGGGAGAGAGGAGGAGAGGGGGAGAGAGGGGGAGAGAGGGGGAGAGAGGAGGAGAGAGGGGGAGAGAGGAGGAGAGAGGAGGAGGAGAGGGGGAGAGAGGAGGAGAGAGGAGGAGGAGGGAGGAGAGGAGGAGAGAGGGGGAGAGAGAGAGAGGGAGAGAGGAGGAGAGAGGGGGAGAGAGGAGGAGAGAGGAGGAGAGAGGAGGAGAGAGGAGGAGAGAGAGAGGAGAGAGAGGAGGGGAGAGAGGGGGAGAGAGAGGAGGAGAGAGGGGAGAGAGGAGGAGAGAGAGGGAGAGAGAGGAGGAGAGAGGGGGAGAGGAGGAGAGAGGAGGAGAGAGGAGGAGAGAGGGGGAGAGAGGGGGAGAGAGGAGGGGAGAGGGGAGAGAGAGGGAGAGAGAGGAGGAGAGAGAGAGAGAGAGGGGGAGAGGGGGAGAGAGAGAGGAGAGAGAGGAGAGAGGAGAGAGAGGAGGAGAGAGGAGAGAGAGAGGGGGAGAGAGGAGGAGAGGAGGGAGAGAGGAGCAGAGAGGAGGAGAGAGGAGGAGAGAGGGGGAGAGAGGAGAGAGAGGAGGAGAGAGGAGAGAGGAGAGAGAGGAGGAGAGAGAGGGGGAGAGAGGGAGAGAGAGGAGGAGAGAGGGGGAGAGAGGAGGAGAGGGGAGAGAGAGGGGGAGAGAGGGGGAGAGAGGAGGAGAGAGGGAGAGAGAGGAGAGAGGAGGGAGAGAGGGAGGAGAGAGGGGGAGAGAGGGAGAGAGAGGAGGAGAGAGGGAGAGAGAGGAGGAGAGAGGAGGAGAGGGGGAGAGAGGGGGAGAGAGGGGGAGAGAGAGGAGAGAGGAGGAGAGGGGGAGAGAGGGGGAGAGAGGAGGAGAGAGGAGGAGGAGGAGAGAGGGGAGAGAGGAGGAGAGGGGGAGAGAGGAGCAGAGAGGAGGAGGAGAGAGGAGAGAGGAGGAGAGAGAGGACGAGAGAGGAGGAGAGAGGGGGAGAGAGGAGGAGGAGGAGAGAGGACGAGAGAGGAGAGGGAGGAGGAGGAGAGAGAGAAGAGGAGAGAGGGGGAGAGAGGAGGAGAGGAGGGGAGAGGAGAGAGCAGGAGAGAGGGGGAGAGAGGGGGAGTTTTCACGGCAAAAATTGGTCGATACTGTCGTCTCCGTTTATGCCTGCAGGTTTTTATTCTGAACAGAGAAGGAGAAAGAGGGCGAACAGAATCAGAGAGACGGACCAGCGAGCAGCGCTCACAGGGAAAACGTTCAAACGGGGCGGCTGCAGTCACACAGATGGTCAGACACACACAGAAGGTCAATTATGAAGCTGTGGAGGAGGCAGAGACTGCTGGGAGTCTGTTGTCAAGAACTTGGCCTGAGATGTTGGTGTGAGGACGGCGAGTGTGTGTGTGTGTTGTGTGTGTCGGTGTCAGGGGGTGTGTGTTTTTGTCTCCGCCCGAATCTTAAATCAGTCTCTGAGATATGAAAGAGGCAGAGAGACGAGTTGGTGAAGGGATGGAGACAGGTGGGCGGAGAGCGAGAGGTCGAGAAGAGAAGAGAGGGAGGGTTTCTGAGGGACTTTTGATGTACAGGACAACAATAAAAAAGAGGCTGCGCCAGGAGATTTACAGTAACAAATCTGTTTTCCTGGATTACAGTAAGCCGGGCAAATTGTTTATTTGTGTGTGTGTGTGTGTGTGTGTGTGTGTGTGTGTGTGTGTGTGTGTGTGTTGGAGGGTTTGTGCGTGAGCGATGGAGCTGCTGGGGATTTCTCCAGAAAAGATCAAAGATCAGCAAAAAATAAGGCGAAATGATTGAAGGCTGAAATCCAGGAAAAGTCTCTCCGCTTGTCTCTGAGTCTGTCAGCCTCTGGTTGACCTGCAGGACGTCATTTAAACGCCACTTACGTTAAAAAACCTTTGAATGAGCACCATTTAATTCAGCTCATTACTGGCCTCTGTTGTTTTAGGTTAGAGTGTTTGGTTTAGTCTAGTTTAACACCACATTTCCTGCCGCTTCCTGCTGGCATATTGCCGTCTTCCTGGCTTTTATCATCGTCCCTCTGAACTTTTTTGTTTTGTCAAACGAGTCACTAATGTCTCTAATTTGCTTTGAAGATGACACACAACGCCAGAAGTGTCGGCCTGACATAAACTGTTTACTAGACTTTTCATCTGAAGACGTGTTGATTTGGACGAATTACAAAAGGCGTTAAACTTCTCGTGTGACATGATTCAAACTGAATGAGTTAGCCGAGACATGAGGGATCTTTTTGTTTCTCCTCTTAACATTTATCACGCAAGAATTTAACATCTTTGGCTCTTTTGTGCAGGAAGAACAGTCCCCTTGTTTTGTGTCGTAACGCAATCGGGCAGATATTCAACCTTAAAATGACTTTATGTTTGTGGGAATTTGATGACAGGCGTATTGAATTCCCTTCCTTGATACCCTCATTCCCGATTGGATGAGTGAGGACGATTCATTTGCTTGTTTCTTGTGATGTGAGTTTAATCTGAGTTGGGGTTTATTCGGTTTTTCATGTTTGAGTTACACCATTTAGAGATTTTGTGTAGTTCCCCATTTTGGGATGTACCTGTTCTGTGAATACTGATCGTACAATTACCGTAATACATACTAGAAGAAGGGTTTACTCACCTGAAATGTCCGCCTGGTGATACTAAATAGTCAAATTGGAGTGCCGTCTTTCTATTGTATTATTGACTACATTAAGGATTCAGCACCCAGTCTTTAAGGTGTCATCGTGAATTGAACGTGTTGTGTCCTATAATTTGGGGAAACTAGGTTGAAATTTGTGCTCGATTTGGAACAACTTTGACTGTTGATGCCTTTATTACATTAAATACTTACAAATTATGAAGTTTGAAAAGATATTCTAGAAGGAGAATCAAGACATCTTAGTGCTGTATTATAAAACTCATGTAGAATCAATCTTATTTATTATTATTGGAATATTTTGGTAAAAATCTATATATTAAATTGTATTTTTCAGTAATTCTTAGTATTGCTCCATAGGAGCTTTGGTAGAGAAAATCAATATCAACCCCAAATTGGTCCTGATGGTCAGCATCTTGGTGATGTGTGTGTGTGTGTGTGTGATGAATGTGAGGTGAACTGTACTTTAGATAAAATGCAGTTGTTTACATTTGCTTTCAATGGAAGAGAGGAGATAAAGACGCTCGTCGTTGTCCTCTCAGACATCAAATGTCTATTTTTGGAGACATAACAGAGACAAATTTGGAGGCAGAGTTCAAAGGTAGAGGCGGATATCATGTGAGAGAAACGCACCCTATAAACACACGGACATTTCTCTAAACACACACACACACACACACACACACACACACACACACACACACACACACACACACACACACACACACACACACACACGCCTCCTCACCTCCACAGGATCTGTAGTATAAACTGTCTGTCCAATCTACTGACAAACAGGAACACACACACACGCCAAATTTCTTTGTCACACACATGAATATAAACTGTTATCATCACCACATACCATCACTGTCATCAGAATAACCGCGCCAAAAATATCCAGCACACACACACACACACACACACACACACACACACACACTGGACGGTGTTCAGACATGGGCGTGGGTGTGTCAGTCTCCTGTTCACCGCCACACAGAATAGGCCATTGTTAGCCTTAACTGACAGAGAACAGAGAAAGGAAAACTATTAGGAAAAGTCCCTCAGAATCAAACACACACACACACACACACACACACACACACACACACACAGTCGTGAAGTGGAAAGAATTTGCTCATAAAGTTTGTAAAATTATCTTTATGTTTCATTGTTCTGATCTGCTCCATCTTTTAGCGCTTCGTCCACATCCAGACTTAATGGTATTTCGACTGGTGTGTGTGTGTGTGTGTGTGTGTGTGTTTTCTCGACATCCATCATTCTTATCACGCTTCCATTTTTTTTTTTGTTCATTCTTGTCTGTCTCCTCGTCTCTCCCCGTGCCATTTTTGTCTCCACTATTGTCTCCGTCCGATTCGCTCCCTCTCTCTCTCTCTGCCGGCTCTTTCTAATTCCCGTTATCTTTCCGCCGTTTCCTCCTCGGTCCTCCACTCCTTCTGCTGCGCTGGCATCTGAAACAAAGGGGGAAAAAATGAAAGCCTTTGTACTTCAATGACTTCGTTTTTGATGTCAGAGCGGAAGCTTTTTCATGGCGGTCCAAACTGTAATTAGGGTTTGCCCATACAAAGAGCTGCTGCCCTTGATGGGCCTCGTGTGGATAAACTACTGAAGGACTCACACCTCGAGTGTTGTTTGGGGGCGGTTCAGTATCTGGGTCCCCCTGACCGAGATGTGTTTGAGTTGGTTTCTGTGGTTTGCCTCACAGTGACACAGCTGAATCTAGAGCTTCTTTTATCAGGACATGATGGAGCTCTTTGGTGTGTAAACTGTCATGAGCCACACTAATCATGGAATGACTGATGTAGCCTGCGTCTCCAAAGCAACTTTTCAGATGATAAAAGCCAAATAACAAACGCCAAAAGCAATTCATGGTGCTATCTGACATTTTAAAAAGTAGAAAACACTTATTGTCAACTCAGCATCTACACTGTGTTGCACTCTTTAATGATCTTTCCATTGTTATTTGATAACCAGAAGCACTAAATGGTGACCCTGGTGTCCCTTTAGCCAAGATGAGGGGAAACCTTTGTTCATAAAAATAATCACATCGTCAGCGTATAATCGGATTTTCAATGAGGAACAGAAGTGACTCTGCAGCAATAAGCAATTTTTTGTAAACTTTAAGGTATCATAGTAGGGAAGGTTTTCAGTACTGCCTACCGAACAAGCCTGTGGGGGCAGTGTTATGATCTGGGGTTGCTTCAGTTGGTCAGGTCTAGGTTCAGCAACGTCATGTGCCCCAAAAAATGAGGTCAGCTGACTACCTGAATATACTGAATGACCAGATTTTTCCATCAATGGATTTTGTCTTCCCTGATGACTCGGGCTAACCTGACTCTCGCCAGATGCATTTCGTTCCGCCTCCGCCTAGCTCCACCCACATACATCTGGGATCGCTCCCGTTGGGAGGGATTTCGGCACCAGATTTTATGGTCGAGCCAATCAGGACCGCCGGGCGGGAGTTTCATAGATGTGACGTAGTGGAGAAGCGACTGTTTTGATTCAGACAACAATGGCGGCTCACATTGAGGAAGCAAGCGTCAACATCGATGCTGCTGTTTCATCCGTGTTGTCCAATCTACCCAATATTGTTTCGTTAAAAGAACGTCGCTCTCATCGACGTCACAGGTTGGTTTCGATGTAAGTGGTTGAAGTAGCACGTCAATAAAGATGACAGACAAGTGGTTTATCCAATCATATGCAAGGATTTTTGATAAGACGATCCCAGATGGATGAGTGGAGCTAGGCGGAACGAAATTCATCTGACGAGAGTCAGGTTAGACTCGGGCATATTCCAAGTTAACAATGCCACGATTCATCGGGCTCAGTTTGAGAAAGAGTGGTTCAGGGAGCATGAAACATAATGTTCACACATTGGTTGGTCACCACAGAGTCCAGACTTTAACCCAATCTGGAGAAGACTTGATTTGGTCCCCCTCAATGTTGACTTCATGATTACAGCCTCGCAACAAATTTTGGGCCTCTTAGATTAAGTAATATTATTCTACAAGTCCTGATGCAATTCAGTTTTCACTTCTATGATACTGTGGGCCTTCAAGCACAGATGCCCAACAGATTTGAGTCTGTAAATGCCTTCCCTGTAATAACGTAACTTTGACCTTTCACTGTCACTTCTACCTGACCTTAACTTTAAACCCACCGTCCTCTCAGCTCAGTTTGCAGAGTCAGAGGTTCACTTTACACCTGGATCACACAGACTAATGCTTTGCATAAACAGCTTTGATTATGTCATATGACATCTGACCTTGACTCACAGGCCAGTGACAATGACAACTGTAAATGTCCTGTATATATCTGGCTGTTTAGCTTGAGTCCTGTATCATCACGATCAAGTGAGGATTACTGCGTCCCAGTGGCTGAATCGTACAGCAGATGTGAGAAAGTGTTCAATAAAAGCTGTAATTTAAAATGTTATGCCTCCTATACAGCTTTGATAAATGTCTCATTATCAACAGAATGTTTATTATTAGCGATATCTACTGAAGTTAACATGTTAACCAGCTAGCCCCGACCCGTCCTGTCTAATAATACTACTTTGTACTATATCATAGCGAGTCCTATAATATAGTCCCTATAGTTTTAGCTGGTAGTATGCAAGTAGAGAGTTTTATACATTTCACAAGATCTCTTTAATTGAGTATACTCACAAAATGTCAAGAAAGGAAATTTTTTTACCCCTGTTCTTCTTATTAAACAGAAAAATACAACTGTATTTGTATGAGGATGATTAATTTGCTCATTTCTTGTGATGTGAGTTTAATCTGAGTTGGGTATATTCGGTTTTTCATGTTTGAGTTACACCATTTAGAGATTTTGTGCTTTGAAATTTAGTAGTTCCCCATTTTGGGATGTACCTGTTCTGTGGATACTGATCGTAAAATTGCCGGAATACGTACTGAAGAAGGGTTTACTCGCCTGAAATGTCCGCCTGCCGATACTATATAGTCAAATTGGAGTCCCGTCCTCGTCTTTCTACTGTATTACTGACTACATAAAGGATTAAACACCCAGGTCAGAAAAATATAACTGTACGTCTTTTAAATTCAAGATTCTCTCTTTGACAGAACTTAGAAGAGCCTAATTAGCTCGTTAACGTCGTGTTCGCTGGGAGGCTGCTGAGCCTGGTTGAGCTGAACCCTGATGCCAGCGGTGACTTCCCCCATTATCTGAGGTCATGTTCCAGGTAGACTCCTGTCAGCTAATGGGACGTAGCTCCATGGCTAACTGAGCTAACAGCAGCTAAGCTAGCAAAGAGAACAGAGAGCAGAAGTTGCTGCCCCTATATTTTTGGAGCTACCTTTGAATTCTGGACATATCTTACATGTTGCACCTATAAAAGGGAAGTGAGGCAGCACAATGAAATAGTGTGTCAACTGCAAGACTATTTCACCTGAAATCTCAGAGGTGGATATCTGTAAACCTGGACAAATTAATTCAAAAGCTTTAAGCGTGGCTGGATACCACTCGCCGAGGTTTTACATCTCTACAAGCTCTTTTTTTTATGATGTAAAGAGAGGAACAGAAGCCCCTGGCTGTCTGAAAGGTAGTAAAACACCTAAAATACTGCAATTCAGCAGCACGGTTTGCAAAGGTTTGCTTGAGAAACTCATCTCGCCTCCAGTTCTCCTCCTGCAGTCACTCAACAGACGATCTTCTGTCTTTTGTCTACGAGCTCTTTAACCGTCACGGTTCGGTGAGGAGGCTCTCCACTCTCACCTTTCTGTGTGTTTCGTGTTGTGTCTTTTCCTTCGAGCCCTCAGACTCGTGCAGCTGTGCTTGCACCACATTAACATTTCCACTTAGAGAGGCGACAGATGCAGGTTAAGATGCTGGTGTGTTTGTGTGCGTCTGTGCACCCGTATACACACAAGAAAAAGGATAGAAAGAGGCTCCGCTTTCACTTTCCAAACATCCTGACGAGGGGAAACAGATACACTCATCTTTAGTGATACCCTCAGTGTGTGTGTAAAGGAAAGGAGTTATCCAAAGTGCATTCATCCCCTATCAACAGCTCGACTTGATGGGCGAAGGATCCTCTTTCACACACAAACCACTTCCACTACCGGCGCAGCTTTTAACACTTTAAATAGGACTCAGTGACACGTAGGCCCTGCATACACAGACCTGGTTTTATTTTACAGCAGAACTGGGTCTCCAGAGTGGATTGATAGTAATTATTCATCAGAGAGCTTGAATTTTTTGGCATTACTCCCCTGAACCTTTAATTTGTACTCAGATTCACATTCAGATCTACAACTCTCGTAGTGTAGAGGTGAAGAAACAGAGGTACGATCTTACGTCGGTCTGCTCGGCCTCCGTGTTTCAGGCTGCCTGTCTTCAGGTACAGAAAACTGAAATGCAGCGAGGCTGACAGGCTCTGCTGACACTTCCCACTGTGAGCTGCTTGTGGGCAGGTTAATCATGCTGTCACTGCAAACACAGTTTACTGCTTTCTCCTGTGGTCGCTGCAGTTTTAGATCACAGATGGCTGAAAAAGACTGCAGCTGATTGGAGTTTCAGCAGTCAAATGTTTAAGCTGTAATCACCAAAGTCTGTCAGGTCAACACGTCCTCACACCTAAACACCTGAACATGTTGATTGCTAATTTCTCCAGAAATGACACCTTCAGTGTAACATTGGAAGCACACCTTTGTCGTCAAAGGGTTAACTTTAGGAAACTGTCGCAGCTTGGTTATGTTTTGGGCAACAAACCTACTTGGTTACATTCAAGACTGGATCGTGGTTTGAGTGAAAATAAGTACGTCACTTACATACGAATCTTAAAGGTGCAATATGTAACAATTTTAGTTAAAAACATTCAAAATGTAACTAAAATTTCCAAAAAAATGTGAAGGGGGTAACAGTTTTGAAGTTTTAAGGTCTATTTGTTTTGTTTAAATCTATCTTCTGACGTTAGCATGCTACCAGCTAGCTTCGGCTCATCCCAGTCCAAAGTTCCTGTGTTGGCGACGTAAACACAAACACTCCTCTGGCACTCCGAATTCTACAGTCTGTACTGCTAGCTGCACGGCTAACTGAGCTAACTAACAAACAGCAACCACAGCCACACATTTGAATTGTCATGTATGTGATTTAATTATTTCACAAGTGACGTGAAGAGCGTCCTCCTGGGTATAAGTCTGGCTGTGTTTGACCCGTCCATCCACCTCAGCCTCCTCCATATTATGCAGATGTTGTCACTCTTTATACCATGTGAACCATGTCCTTTGCCCTGTCATAATCACTATGGCCACTAGAGGGAGCCGCCTGACAATAAATCTAAATATGGGTGGTAATAAGCTGCTTGCAAACATGACCCAAAGGGGCGTTCAGCTGGTGAGACGGGCTGGTCAGGAGTGAGTGTTTATTACTGTGAGGGTCGATTGGCGTCCTCCTGAAGGCTCCTCCATCTTTGATTTGCTTTGTTTTTTGATGCATGCATGCATTCAATGTTAGTCCATGTCTTTATGTCGCTGTGCTTTCCTCGCTCTTAATGTAATGAACTAAAATTGTGTGTTCAAGTCCATTTCAGTTCGCAGTCGTTTATGAAACTGTGTTGACGAAAGCACAGGCAGATAATCCTCACAAAGGCCATCTTGCCAACACATGAAGGCATTTAGTTTGACTGTCTCCTTTTCTTTACTCCAAACAGACACTCGGTAAACTAAAAGATGTCGTCTTAGCTTTTGATGGAACACAGCAGCCCAGTGAGACGTACAGAATATTTTGACCCTCAGTGGAAACAGCTGTTACGCCTCGTTAGAGCTGATTCCAACGATTTTTCCGTCATAAGATACAACAGAGCTTTGTTTCTTCACCAGAAACAGCAGATCCACTGTGTACTGTTCCACTCAACCTCTGAACATGTTAGTTTTTATGTCCTAATAGTCAACTTAAAACGTCAGAATAGAGGGAGAAAATTACGTAGATCGTAGATGCTTATGTAAACAGAGTTGTGTCGATCATCAGAAACACACTAAGGGTTGTTTTAGTGTGTAATGGAGATTTTCTACTCATTATTTGTGCAGCTCACATGCTCAAACCTGAAGGGCGAGGCGCTCTACTGCACAAGCTCCTGTGATAAATATTAGACGGCACGCGACTTAAAAAGAAAGCAGCAGTGCGGAAACAAGGAAGCATCGTATTGTTGAATTAAGAAACTATCAGCGCTGCATTTCTGTCCTCAAAATGTGCACCTGCTTCCCTTCGAGGTTATTATCCATCCATCCATTATCTGAAACCACTTTCAGGGTCATGGGGGGACTGGAGCCGGTCTGCTGAGACTTACTTAATAGTGTTTTGTGCTGTGCTGAATTGTTAAGATGCATTTGAAGACCAGAGTTCCCTTAAATGACAGACTGTCTGCACAAACTGTAACTCTGCCTGCTGTGCTCAGCTTATGAAAAACATTTAATAACTAGGAATATTACATACCGAAGAGAGAAAAGAGCTTTTTAACTCACAAAATTAGCATTATTATATATTTTTTAAATACATTTTTCCACCAGAAACATCTGGCGTGCCAAACTGAAACTTGTAGCAGGCCAACTTTGGCCCTGGTCTCGATAATCCTACTTCTAAAAGTAGTGTTCAGAAGCAAAAATCACCCTTACAATATGAGCTACGCTTTTTATATTTAAACTAGTTTAAAACCTGCAGTGTTTATGTACATTGATGTTTTCTTTCTGAGAGTGTCATGATTCTGTGTTTTGTTTTGTCATGTTTTTAGTTTTTGCCACTTCCTGTTTTATTTTGTAGTCTTGTGTTTCATGTCTCGTCTTCCCTGTTCTGTTTCGATTACCTGCACCTGCCCTCTTGTGTCTCACCTGTGTCTTGTTCCCTCATTTGTGTCATGCTTTTAAGTCCTGGGTTTTGTTCAGTCTGTGTCGTTTGTCCTGCCATGTTCATGTTTTTTTCCTTCTTGAGATAATTAAATTTGGATAAATCCCCGCAACCTCGGTCTCCCGTCCGTGCATCTGGGTCCTTCAGCCACGTACACCATCCAGTTTTGACAGAGAGTCTTCTTTTCTTGCTCTTTTGTGTTGTTTTCACCACAAACATGTGCATCTCCTTTGTCTCCACTGTCACTTGGAGCAGCACAAAGCCGTCTTCAGGTCGTTAAGGCAGCGGCGAGCATGAACTGCCAACATCCCCGGTTTACATCCAGCTGGGGGACTTTTCCAGGTCTCTCTGTGATCTCTGTACTATCAGATATCTAATCAGGGCTTAAAAAGTGTAGATAAAAGGACACTCACGCTCATGTCCTTACATGTGTGATACATCTCGCTCATGCTAAAGCATCAAAATCCATCTCTTCGTCATTCTCAGCAAGTTAACATGTGGAACTGATGAAGTCAAAGGATGGATAGTTTGGGGTTTTGTGTTGTTAAAGTGAACGTAGCCTGTATGACCGACCGTTCAGACCTACGTTACGTCACGCTGACTCAAAACAGCCTCTTCCATCAGCTACTGTATGTTACAGCTATGTTCACGTCTCCTACACTGCATCTACTGCAGCGAGGACGAAGAGCTCGTTCACCGAGTTCAAAGCTGTTTTCTGATGCTCTCGATGAGTCCCACCATCTGTAGTGTGTGTCTGTGTGTGTGTGTGTGTGTGTGTGTGTTTGTGTATGCATGCATGCATGTGTGTGACTCTGCTGTCTTTGATGTGTACAGTATAGGTCTGTGCATGTCTCTCTCTCCCTCTCTGCGCTGCTCTGTCTCTCTTTCTCCGCCGACATCTGGACGGGTGTGAAACAGCTGTGTCTGCTGCTGTCCCCCTTGGGATTTATAGCTACACACACACACACACACACACACACACACACACACACACACACACACACACACACACACACACACACACACGCACAGATACTTCCCCATCCCTTATCTTTCCATAACATCCCACCTCACGCTACACCTCCCTCCCCAACCCGTCCTCCACCTCTCAGGACATCTTTTCATGGTGTGTGTGTCCTCATAAGTGTGTATTTCTTTCTATGTATTTGTCAGTTTGGTGCATGTTCATGTATGTAATTGCATCACTCCTTTATTTATGTCATGTTTGCAAGCACATGCATGCGTGCCGTCATGTTTCCATGTGTGTTTTAGCGCTCGTGCTCTCCCGATGGCGAACATTCCTCAGCCTCTGATCTTCCACTCGTCTCCTCCTTTCATCCCTCCCTTTCTCTCCTCCTCTTCTCCGCTCTCCTCCTCTTTTCATCCTCCTCGGGGCAGCCATTCATAATCAGGATCATTCTGGAAGAAAAAGAGTCTGTTGGGGGGGAAAAACACCCCTTTCTTTCATCTTTTGCCCTTTTCTCCTTCTTGCCATTTGGACTAAAATCTGCTCCAATAAAATGCTGCAGAATGATTTATGGGATGAAACTGGCTCGGATTCTGTGTGATGCTCACAGTTTGTGTGTTTGTGCACTGAGAAATCCCATAACTGAAATATGAAAAGGAAAAAACTAAATCTTGATATTTAAGAAATGAAATACAGTATGTTTGTAAAAGGATGTCCATCACGAATAAATACTGATCTTGATGCAGTTTCATGCAAATTTCAGATGTTATATATTTCCGCAGTTTAATAGTTGTGCAGTAAATAACATAACATGGATAAATTAAATTAAATGTGTGTAAATGCAACCTCGGTGACCGGTTTATCTGCTGCAGCGCTCTCGTTGCTCGTGTGCTGCGCCTCTTTTGGCCTTCGGAGCAGCGCGAATTTGCCTGGACACGGATTCAACGAGATGCCAGATGCAAAATGAAAGCATCTCTGCAAATTGGACAGCTGCACAGTCTTGCTGTAAAAACCCATTGCACCACAGCCCACGGATGCTAAATGCTGCTGGGATGCTGGCACAGTAAGAATCGCTGACATAAAAGCAGTTAAACTGCAATAAAAGTTGCTGCGATGTTCCCCGGAAACATTTGGAGGCTGAACTTTTCTCAACCTGCTGTGTTGTCAAGTCAAGTCAATTTTAATTGTGCTGTAAAAGTCTAAAATTGCAAATTTGCCTCGCATTAAAAAAAAATCAACTAAAATTAACAACAGAATGTGAAGAAATAACACCTGATATTATCTCAAATGCCGTTTTTCCACCGACAGTACCAGCTCGCCTCGGCTTAGCGTGGCTCTACTTGGTTTGGTTTCAGACGCGTTGCGTTTCCATCTAGAATTAGTATCTCTTCAACGTGGGCGGGTCGTCATCAACGTGGGCGGGTCGTCATCAACGTGGGCGGGTCGTCATCAGTGACGTACTTGTCCACGCGACACATAAACAGGGCTAGCTGTGGGCTACGCAAAACACGTCCACCTTTTCATTTCTTGTCGCACCATCAAGCTCGTTCTGGATGCGTCTTCAGCGACAACACTCAAGAGCGTCTCCACCTCTGCCACGGTCCACGCCGTGTTCCTGCGCGTTGTTCCTTCCATGTAATCGCTATGTTGACTGAACGCAGATGCTAGTTTTTAAAGGTAGCGGGTGTCAGGCTCGGACGTCACGCTCGTCACGAGTCGTCAAGTGGCGTCGCTCTCTGTCCAATCAGTGGCCGGCTGCCAGCTTACGTCACACAGAAGTATCAGCTCAGCTCGGTTGGAACTTATACGGAGGTGATACTAAAAAAGTACCACTTTAGCAGGTACCAGGTACCAGATTTCAGTGATGGGAACGCAAAAAGGCGAGTTAAGTCAAGGCGAGGCGAGCTGGTACTGTCGGTGGAAAAACAGCAAAAGATGTCTATGTAGGCCACCATGTTGCAGAGATATCGGCTGAAGCCCGTCCTGTCTTCTAATACCACTTTGTCGGAGTGTTTAGCAGGTGGGCACTGATGATGATGCCTAACCTCCTTCTCGTTCCTCCCTTGTCCACGCCCCGCCACGTCTTCGTCTGTCCTGGAGTCATAGTCTTGTTCAGAGCTGCTGTACGGTAAATCGCCTCTGTAGTTGCTGTCTCCTATGAATCCAATAGGCTACCAGTTCTTACTAAGTGGTGTAATGGTTCACCAGACTTTGTTTGCTTGTCTCATTATTCTTTGTAAACCCTTGAAATGCATCAGCATGAAAAGACAGCTGTCGGGACATGCTAGCTGCTATGGCTAGCCTAGCACGACCATGACGCTGTCTGCCTGACTGATACCACACACCGCGGTGATGCAACACATAACTTGTTGGAATGTGCATTTTGTGTAAAGGCAGAGGGGTTAACCTGACAAATTGCACTTGCTTGTCTGCGTCCGTTCGTATAATAGCCTCATCTGTATGTGCTAAACTCTTTATTCTATGATTTATGTGAACAAAGTGTACCGGGGGAGAGAAAGCAAGACGGAGACAGTAACGGACTAATTGGAAACAGCACTTGCTTGTGTGTCTTTGTGTGTGTGTGTGTGTGTGTGTGTGTGTGTGCGTGTGGTTCGTGCCTGATGGACTGCAGCTCCCGTTATAGCCCCAGAGCAGTGATTAGACTTGTCTGTGAGCTGATTAATATTCCCCGGAGACGCCGGGCGAGGTGAGGGAAACGATTATGGGATGGACAGATAATGGAAAGATAATGCCCCCATGGATCACACTGTCAGAACAGAGAGAGACGGAGGAGGGCGAGGGAGGGGGAGAGAGAGGGAGGGAGGGATGCAGGTACAGAGGAGAGGAAACTTTGTTTTAAAGTGCTCGGTACAGGATTAAGAGGGAGAGAGGGTGATCAAGGGAGAAAATCCAATATGGCCGACGTAAGTAATTCACATGTGAAAAGGCAGATTTTACATGTGACATCTTTTTAACGGTCCACCAAAAAAGAGGACAAACTTTAAAGAGACACATTAAAAGGAATTATTTCTCCTTATCTAGTGGTTAAATTTTATTTTGCATCCAAACGAATGCTGCTCTCTAGCGCCTCGCGTTTTCAAACGTGCTTTGCAACCTGTTGGAACTACGGCAGGCGGGATGTGTCAAGATTCAAGAAGCTGTGACAACAACATGTCTTCAAACAGCACTTCATCAAGTTTAGTTTCGGGTGATGAGGTACGTTATTTCAAACAGACTTCAAACTGCAGCTGACGAGCGCGTCTGGCTAAGCTCCTCCTCCGTTCCACAGTCACGCTGGCTCTGAGTGAAAACGCCTTTAGCCTTATCTGTACCACGTAGAGCTTTTTGTCCCTCTCACCAGTTCATCGTTTTTTATAGAGCAGAAGGACATGGAAGCCTCCGTATGAAAAACTTCCCATAAGGAATGAATGGGACGGGGTCAAAAAAGTCGCAAAATCATCGACGTTTTCAAACATCTCCTGCTCTGGCAGACTTTGACCTAAAGACACCATTCAAACTTTAAAATGTAGGCACAAGTCTTATCTATTTCAGTTGTATTTGAACTTTCTTTGTACGATGTTTAGTTTTTGAACGGTGACCCTTAATTGATCGTGAGTGATTTCGAAAAAATTCAGAAAAATTCAGGATTTTCAATGTGTGTGTATTGCGGAATGTTCGCGCAGCACCAACTGGCAGAGTGGGGGAGCCTGAAAAAAACTCTCCGAAAATGTTTCTTTAGATGACGATCCTAGCCACAGATTTCACACTACAATAGTGATATTTTCCAAGAACGTAGCCACACTTGTCTTCTGTCTGGCAATGTGTCCACTTTATTGGGAGGATGTACGGTTTTTGAATTATCTGCGTCTAACCGACACAAACTCCAGCAACTGCCCCATAAGCCCCAATGTTAAACGGGAAGAGGATTTTCTGTTGGAACTACGGCAGGCGGGATGTGTCAAGATTCAAGAAGCTGTGACAACAACATGTCTTCAAACAGCACTTCATCAAGTTTAGTTTCGGGTGATGAGGTACGTTATTTCAAACAGACTTCAAACTGCAGCTGACGAGCGCGTCTGGCTAAGCTCCTCCTCCGTTCCACAGTCACGCTGGCTCTGAGTGAAAACGCCTTTAGCCTTATCTGTACCACGTAGAGCTTTTTGTCCCTCTCACCAGTTCATCGTTTTTTATAGAGCGGAAGGACATGGAAGCCTCCGTAGAGCTCGCCCGTCCTATGGAAATACAGAGAAGTGATTCTTCCCTCAGGAGGAGAAGTGAGATTGTTGGCAGAGATCATTTTACACCAATGAGGACTTATTTATGAATGAAGACGCTGATTTGAGGTCATAAATTACTTAAAACACGACACAGTGGACCTTTAACATCAACACCTTTAGGGTAAACTGGACAGGTGACTGAGGCCGACCTCATCACACAACATCAGTGACCTCACAGATGTTCAGGTGGCTGAACAACCATCTACCACTTTTCTAGATGGGGAACATTTTAGGACTAAACCTCTGGGATAACTTTCCCAAGATACTCGTCTACAGAGGAGAAGAGACCCCATATTGTTGAAATCTTTTATTCTGAAAGTGTTGAGCGCTTCTACAACGCTCCCTCGTCAGGCTCCTGGAAGTGACATCTCGATTTTTGTCCTTTCTGAAAGAGAGTATCACTCATCAGAATCATCATAATACTTTTCCCTGAGCTTATCTTGAACTCTGGGGTGATGCATGATCTGCTATTGTCTGTTTTGTTTACCTTATTTTTCATTTGTCCTTGTTTGTTATCTACTTTTTGTCAAGTCCTGTTGTTCTTGACTCGATTATAAAAGTAAACATAATAAACAAAGTTCAGTACAGACATCAGATGACGAGGAATAAATAAATAATTAAAGAATAGATTAATAAGTACATGTCCAGACTTAATGGACGTGCCACTCGAGTCTCGAAGAATATATTTAGTCTTTTCTAGGTGGAGAAACTGCAAAAAGATCTCAAGATCTCTTTTTAGCTCTTTCATAACATTTAGGATATTATTCATTCCTGGCAGCTTCGGATGATTCTGTCCCCGGTTCGTTTCTGCAGTAGGACTTGTTTTCACTCGTCAGGAATTTATTTCCTCCGTCACGGCAAAAGCATATTACACGAGAAACTCCTGCGGGTTAAACTAAAAACGATCTTGTTCAATACAGTAAAAACCGTGCTGTGCAGTAAAGGATGCAGATGGAAGGAGAGGAAAACTTGAAAGTGTCAGGAGAGCGAGAGGAAAGAATACGAAACAGGTCGAGAGGAGACAAGAGGAGAGTGAAACCATGAAAGACAAAGAGTGGATAGAAAAGTAGGCAGGAAGACAAAAGAGGTACAAAAAACTAGAAGAGGACTGTAAAGAGGGATGCAGATGAAGGAAGGGAGATGGCTCCGAGAGAGGGGGAGGATAAGAGCTGAGAGAGGGAGGGGAACCGCAGCGGCAGAGGAGTAAATCCAGCCAGTGTTCAGCCCGGCATAATCTATGCCAACATAATAACGTCACTCGCAAGCTGACAAACAGCAAGGCTGAGAGGGCAGAGAGAGGAGGGGAGGAAGAGCGATGGAGTGAGGAGGAGGAGGAGGAGGAGGAGACGACGGCACTGAGAGAAGAAACAGGGGGGGAAGCAGAAGGCTTTACGAGGAAGAGGCCGGCTTTCTGGAAGATCAGCATGTCGCTCATCTTACGGGTCACTGTTCAGACCCGCCGTTAAAATCTGCCCCGGATGATCTGATCGCGGCCAAACGGCTAAAAATACAGGTGTAAATGCATCAAAGACGCACTGAGAATCCGATCACCCGAACCACACGGTGAAGTTGTCGGGAAATGCGTGCGGCCACTTTGTAGTGGACACATGTGAGTTCCCTGAAAGACTGGACCAGGCACATCAAACTCATTTATGTGCACGATTGAGGAAAGTTCACTCTTACAGTTCGTACTTGAGGTGTGATCGGACAACTTGAGGGGACAAGCTCACCCTGTGGAGGGAAAGATGAAGTCAGATTAATGTTCAGGAAAGTTCAGAACCGTTAATGGGGAGGCAAAAAAATCCAATCTCGAGTCGTCACGGCGGTTTGAGAAGCAAAGCTGATGCTGCAAATCACCCTCAGTCTTTTCAAAACAGGGCTGTGTAATCGAAAGGTGATCGATTTGCTCTGGTGTTACACGGTGGATCTTTAACATAATAGTTCAATTGTTACTGTTCGATGTGAAAAAGACTTTAATGACAGTAACAGACCTCGTAGACGCTTCACTTTTGATTGTAGCTCGATCTTTGTTTCAGCACTATTTCAGAAGTGCAAATGCAATTATAGTACATTCATATTATTCTAGAACATTATGGATTTATACACTATTGTTCTGCAGATATGTTCAGTACAGTGTTTTAAAAAAGTACCCAAAATATCGTGCAGCATTTTCCCCCTTCGAAATGGATTCTGGGAGGCAGAACTTTAACCACGACCTTTTCCAAAACAAAGCTTGATGCACTACAACTATAACCATGAAGTTCAAATGTGTAGCTATTGTAATCCATCATATCATAATCTTGCCTCATCAGAAGCACGGTCAATGCAAGCCGACCCATATTCACGGGTTAATATTAGGTTGCAGCCTCTAGTGGCCGCGGTAATTATTACAGCAGCAAAGGAGGAAGTCAGGTGATGAGGTGTAAAGACGGACAAAGTTCACATAGGGAGGAGGACCGGTGGACGGATGGGTCAACAAACACAGTACTTACACCCAGGAGACTGTGTCCTGTGTCAAAACTACAATGTTGTTAACGTATGTCATCTACTTATTTGTGTTTTCACAAACCTAACCTACAAGTTTTGTTGCCTAAACGTACCCAAACTATGAGCTAACACCTGTCGCTGGTACCTGTTCAGTAGTTCAGGTTTGAGGAGGTGTTCTGAATCTAACACAGGATGCTATCAATGCATTAATTTCAAAATAATAGACCTTTTAAAGGTGCACTATGTAGTTTCGGGAGGAAAGAAAACAAACTCAGAAAGTTATTATTTACAATATTAATAAGGTAATGATACAAACCCAGAAATTATTTAATGCATTTCCATACAAACAAGTTGTTCTTGAGGGTCATAAGATCCCCAGAATACTTCTTTAACTCTAGAAACAAAGCTTCTTAGAAGAGTCCTGCAAATATAAACATGATGACAGACTGTATGTGAATTTATTCAGCCATGAAAATCAATAAGTGCAGATTTCAGGCGCACATGGACGTGGGTCTGTTTGTGTTTTGGGGTTATTATTGCTACGAGACAGGAATGACATTCTGCAGAGACGTGCGTCTTCGCCCATATCCCGACATAATTGTCTTTTTCTTTCCACGGCTTCATAATTGACCTTTTGTGTGTGTCTAGCCATCTGTGTGGACTCCAGTTTTGAACATTTGTGTCTTTTTGGTGAAACTGTGTGCTGCTCATTGTTCTCTCTCTCTCTCTGGTTCTGGCGCTCGCTCCATCACTGGAGTTAAGGACACGCTGGAATTCGAGGCACGCGGTTTGTACTTCCTGTATTTTCCCCTCGTGTTGCTAAGGTAGCGCTTCCCGTCTCAGGAGCTGGAAAACACTGCTGGGATGCAAACACACACACACACACACACATGCCCACACTGTACAAAAACATACTGTGGCAATGCGCCTATTAATGTACCTTGGCAGTAAACTGAAACTAGCATGCAGATGCTATAACATAAGTCTTTCTCTCCCACCTGCAGACAATCCCTCCCGTCTACAAACCATAAAGATGTCGTTTTATCTGAAGAGACGCTGGTGTGAAGCAAATATGACTTAATTTATTGACACAACCATAAAAATCAAGCTACCGGAAAGCAGTATCTGACCTTTTAAACAGGTTAAAGTCTCGATAGAAGCAATGAAACTTAATGAAAAGGCTCCTTTGTTCTCTGCATCACTGGTGTTTCCATTAGCGTTAGTTTTTCCACAGTCATCCAGGCATATTCCAAAATAAGATATTATATTCAGGAGTAGTGTGAGGCCAAAACAGAAACACCATTTCAAATAATACTAATGTTGTTGTGTCCGTTGGATGATAGAGTGATATGAGACTTTACATCGTCTTATATTGTTATACAGTATATTGATATGGCATAAATAGTGTTTTTTGGTTGTTACCCACTTATGCCGTTTTTCCACCGACAGTACCAGCTCGCCTCGCCTCGACTGAGCTCGCCTTTCTTGCGTTCCCATTACTGAAATCTGGTACCTGGTACCTGCTAAAGTGGTACTTTTTTAGTATCACCTCTGTGTAAGTTCCAACCGAGCTGAGCTGATACTTCTGTGTGACGTAAGCTGGCAGCCGGCCACTGATTGGACAGAGAGCGACGCCACTTGAAGACTCGTGACGAGCGCGACGTCCGAGCCTGACACCCGCTACCTTTAAAAACTAGCATCTGCGTTCAGTCAACGTAGCGATTACATGGAAGGAACAACGCGCAGGAACACGGCGTGGACCGTGGCAGAGGTAGAGACGCTCCTGAGTGTTGTCGCTGAAGACGCATCCAGAACGAGCTCGATGGTGCGACAAGAAATGAAAAGGTGGACGTGTTTTGCGTAGCCCACAGCTAGCCCTGTTTATGTGTCGCGTGGATAAGTACGTCACTGATGACGACCCGCCCACGTTGATGACGACCCGCCCACGTTGAAGAGATACTAATTCTAGATGGAAACGCGTCTGAAACCAAACCAAGTAGAGCCACGCTGAGCCGAGGCGAGGCGAGCTGGTACCGTAGTCATTATGTCCACATTACTGATAATTATTCATCACAAGTCTTTATATTTTGTAAAACTACAAATAGTCATCCCTACAATATCGTTGCAACATCGATATCGAGGTATTTGGTCCAAAATATCATGATATTTGATTCTGTCGTCCAGTCCTAACATTTACGAAGTGATTTCAAGATGTCAATATATTTAAAAGTCTTGTTTTTTGTTTTTTTGGACTGCTCTATTTGACAAACCTAAGCCTTCAGAGTAGCTGTAGTAGCAGTAGCAGCAGTTTTTTCTCTCTCTCTCTCTGACTCTCCCTCCTTCCTTCTCAACAGTCACACCAGGTTTTGCGACCGCGACTCGATCACAATGGGAGGCTGAAATACGGTCCCGCTGTCACTTTGTCAGATTCTCTCTCTCTCCGGCCCTGACAGCCTGTGACAGTACGGAGGGGGACACACACAGAGTCGCACACAGACTCACATTCTTTCAGTCTTAGTCACTTGCCCACAGAAAATGCCATTGTCAACATCCAGAGAAACAGACAGAGGGGCTGGGGGGGTGGTACTGCTGCCGTGGTGGTGCGGGGGGTAAAAGAAAGAGAGGATGTTGAGTGTTGACTTGTGACTTTTTGAAAAGGCTGTTGTCGTATTTCTCAGCTGTCAGCAGAGGAGAGGGGCACAGAGATAACAACTGAAAGGGAGAAGGACTGATAAGTCGGGCGGTGAGGTGTTAAAACGGCTGATGTCTGTTTGAAGTGAGGAGTTTTTCAGAAATTAGACCTCTTTCAGTTCATGTTTAAGAGGAGAGATGGAAACATTCACTCCGACCTGTGAAGTGTTTTGCCATAATTTGGTGGAAAGCACATTCGTATGATTAAAAGGGTTCAAGCACTTTGCTTAAGTACCATTTTATCTTTTACTTCTCTTGAGTATTTCCATTTTATGCTACTTTATACTACTCCACTACAATTCAGAGAGGAATATTCCACTGGAGCTTTAGGTGAAATTTTTAATGCATGACTTTTACATTATAACAGAGCGCTTTAAGTGGGCCGGTAGTGATCAGTACGCTACGTAATACTCTTCGGTGTATCATGAGTTGTTCTTGTGCACTCAAAAAAAATAATGGACGCAGGTAAAAACATAATCTCCTTGTCAGAGGTAAGAATGAAAATAATTTAAAGAGGGTTAGGATACTGAAACTTACATTTAACATCTCTGCAGCCTTTGTGTTTCCAGGACAACATTTATTTACGTGACAAGATGTTCGTCGATCTTTGTCTTGCATCATCCCATTAATGTTTATGAGTGTGTGTGTGTGTGTGTGTGTGTGTTTGGGATATTGGGCGTGTGTAAAAAAAAAAACAAAAAAAAAAACAGATACCTGACTTCTTACATAAGCTAAAGCCTCCGAGGCTGCGGCACACCTCCGCTCTCAAAGTTTCCACTGCACTGACCTCACACTGATGATATGCAGGCACATGTATGCACGCACACACACAGACACAAAGATATACACACACGCATGCAAATATGGTGTACAGTGGACCATCAATCACGCACAGCACGTACAAAGACAATAGGGATGCACACACACACACACACACACACAGACAGGCCTTTGACACATGTGTAGCTATACACACTCTTTCCATATCGTACACAGAGCTGCAGTGGCTTGTTTTTTAGGATCTGGGTGTAATTTCACGTGTCTACTAGAGTGTGACTCGATCGTTGATGGATTAACTAACTGGACGTGCTGATTCAGCACCGAGCCGCTCTTTAATCAGAAAAGAGAACAGACTCACGCAGAAAATGGGACACCACACACACACACACACACACACACACACGTCCAATAAGGAAGGAATACGACGAGGCAACTGAGCTGCAGCGCGATGACCACTGGGCCAGCGAGGACAACAGCGGATTATAGAGTGACAGAGTGTGAGTGAGAGAGAGATCAGGGTCATTACAGAGGGAGAGCGCTGAGCATTAGACAGGACTGACAACAAAACTTGAAACAGTGATGAGCAGGTGACTGGGTTTGAAAAAGAGGGGAAAAGATGAAAGTAGGGACAAACAGAAAATAAGAAAATATGTTTCAATCATTTTCTGCATTGGTCCAGTTTGTTTGGCATCAGGTCTTCAGTGACTTGCTGAGTACGTCTGTTTGTGTCCTCGAATCTCAAAGTGGAGGGAAAAGGACTTCTGAAGAATAAAAATCATAATTGAGATTTGAAGGTTGGTAGCCAGCCTGGTTGAACTCGAAATCGCCTCCTTTGCTGGTTTATTAGGGTATCTTAGAAAATAATCATCATAATGATTTAAAAATAACACTAATTTTGTAATGAAAATACAGAACGGTAACAAGCTAATCAAGTCTCAAGCCAGTGTTGATGTGGGGGTGCTGACATGGCAGCAAAAGAGTGATCAAAGCACCGATCAAGAGGATGCAAAGGTTATATGCATGTCAAAGTGAGAAGGTATGCTAATGTGAACTCGAATTGACTGCCTGCAGGGATGTTGGGTCTCACTTGCAGTTGGAGTTCAGGTCCCAGATGTGTTGGATTGAGCCTGACTCAGCAGATGTAGACTGCCAGTATAAGTCTTTTTCCAGCTAGCAACATACACGTTGAAAATGGCAACTTAATGTAACACTAGCCTGGTCGCTAACAGTCTGAACGTAAACAAGCAAGCCGCTCTTTTGCAGGGATTCAGCTGTTTTAATGCCGGGGCTCAGTTCGCCGCATGCACGACAAGTTCAAGCTGCATCCTGGGTAAGCCCCGCCAAAACAATTTTGATTGGCTTAAAGACATACAAAAACGAGCCGGAGTGTTTTTTGTTAGAATGAGAATTGGCAGCTGGCTGTGTGAGACTAACCTGACTCTCGCCAGATGAATTTCGTTCCGCCTCGCTCCACTCATCCATCTGGGATCGCTCCATTGGAGATGTGTTTCAAAAGGCTGGGCCTTATCAAAAATCCTTGCATATGATTGGATAAACCACTTGTCTGTCATCTTTATTGACGTGCTACTTCAACCACTCACATCGAAACCAACCTGTGACGTCGATGAGAGCGACGTTCTTTTAACGAAAAAATATTGGGTAGATTGGACAACACGGATGAAATAGCAGCATCAATGTTGATGCTTGCTTCCTCGATGCGAGCCGCCATTGTTGTCTGAATCAAAACAGTCGCTTCTCCGCTACGTCACATCTATGAAACTCCCGCCCGGCGGTCCTGATTGGCTCTACCATAAAATCTGGTGCCGAAATCCGTCCCAACGGGAGCGATCCCAGATGTATGTGAGTGGAGCTAGGCGGAACGAAATGCATCTGGCGAGAGTCAGGTTAGTGTGAGACTACTGCAAGCCGATCAACTTCTATCTACACCAATAGGGGAAAAAACATTTGTTTCTGTCCCTTTGCTAGTTTTGATCATCAACCGTTGTATTTTTCTTTTTTTAAATGTTTGTATTTATTCTTATTTTTCAGATTTTCAGCTTTTTTTAAATGCACATTCACAAAAATAGACAGCAAATTTCTATAGAAAGACAAGGAACCAAATGAACTCGGGGTTATTTTCGGGTATTTAGTCACACACACAAAAAAAATCAATGATGAGACTTCTGCATAACAATCCATCAGGAAAAGTGTGTGTGTGTGTGTGTGTGTGTGTGTATGTGTGTGTGATTTGAGGATGTGAGTACATGCAAAGTGTTGCAACGTGGGTGCCACATTACAACACATCCCCCTAGAAACCAGAGTCAAATATAGTTCTGGTTAGAAAGAAAGAGCAGTTCCTCTTTCAGTGTTGCTTCCCTCCTGTGTTCATGTGAAGTACAAGTGCAGAGCAGCATGATGGGAAGAGGCCGACGAAAAAAAAAAGAGGGAATATAGGAGGAAAAAAAATGGATCTTAGCACTCGTATGTGAACAAAAGGACGGGGAGAGGGTTGGACGAGCATGCACTTCTCGTTTCACTTCTGTAAACCTTACTGAATATCTGGAAATGAGCTAATGGCTATAGTTACCGTAACCAAGAGCCCTGGGACAAATAAACTCCCTCCTAAAATACTTCTTGCTGTCCTGGGGATCTGCTGGCTCAGGTGGCACTCCAGCTTTTTTTCTTTCCAAGGACTGAAATCAGGGTTAATGAACAACTGACTTAGGGTCCCAGAGCAAATAAAGTCTCCACGAGTATTTTCAGACCAAGCGTGAGGGTATGGTCAGAACCCTGTTCAGACCCTGTGAACCGAGCCACCAACGGAGACACGTTAATTTCCCCGTGGACAAAAAACACGAGTCATTATGACACTTTGTTCAAGTGTGGACATTATATAGACGGGGTAAAAATAAAATCCTTACATGATGGCATTCAACCAAGTGTGGAAATGTATCAAGAAAGTGTAACTCCTGTTTGTGGGAGAGAACATTGATTCGCTCTCTCTCTCTCTATTGATTATCTCCCACACAGACATGCAGTCCAGTAATTATGACTTCAGCTCGCTGTAAGATAATAACAGGAAATTGTGCAGGATGATGTGCGGGAAGACTGAGTACCACGCTATTGTGTGTGGAGCTAGAATGATGACAAATATGGAACAGGGGCCGGGCTGAACTACTTTGTATGTGCTGCATCTGTACTTTTGTTTTTGGGAAGACTCCGTATTTTGACAATTTTTTAGGAGTGAAGTCATTTTGGGCGTTGACAGGAATTCGTGATGGGTGTAGACTTGGCTTTAGGGTAAAGGTTAGACTTAGATTTGAGATGTGAACGCTCGTCTGATCTTTGTCACAGAAGTCACTTGACACTTGAGTTGGACATCAGATTTTTAGGCCTTTTAACTGTAATATTGTGTTATTAAATGATTGGTATTCAGAGTGCTGAAAGATTTGCAGATAACTTTAGGTTGCTTACAAAGAATTGTTACTTTGGACTCAGCAACTTAAAACTTTACTTGAGACCAGCTTGCACTTATCCCCTAATTAGTCTAGATTGTTTTGGTGTGAGTTGTAGAGTTTTGGAGATATCGGAGATATATGTTATGTCTACCTTCTATTATACTATACTATTATACAACCTAGATGGAACTTGGCTTGTGGTGCTCAAAGCACCATTCAAAGTTAATTTGGAAAACTCAACAGCTATGTCTCTGTCCAGATATCCTGAGCCTCTCGTCCATGAGTGGACATCCACACTCTATATATAGTCTCATACCATGAAATTATATGATATTGATATATTGTCCCGCTCTAATGTTAGGTATTTTTCATTTTTTATGGTCAACTGTCTGGGGACAGTTTGACAATCATGGAAATCCCTCCCTACAGTCAAATCCAGCTTCTCAGATAGTGTTCAGAATGTGTTTTGGCTTGTCTTTGTGTCTCTTGGTGTAAAACTTGCAATTGTCTGTTCAGAATATCGTGCATGTGTGCGTCCTGCAACAGAGACCGGACTGAGGACAAAGCGTAGGGGGTTTAGACAAGGCCGCACATGGAGCCACAACACCCTCACAGCAAATAGCAGGGAGACCAAACTACTCGCCCTGCCCATACAAACACACTCTCACCACATGACAACACTATTGTGGCAGAAAGGAGGCCGTGTCTGTGTGTATGTGTGTGTTGTTGGTGGGGTGGGGTGGTCATCTGGGTTTCCTCCAGGGAGTGAAACAAACGGAGTGAGGGAGATTCACTTCCCCATCGGGACAGACAGTTAATATTGACACAGTCTGACACAATAAGAGGCAGACTGAGCCAAAAAGTTCTGACCCGCCAGGACGAAAAGGTTTCCCGAAAGTCTGCTCAACAAATAAACTAAATCTGAGCACATGTGACTTTCTTATCACAAGATGGGCTTTCCTTGTAATTGGGAAACAATGTAGTGAACGACCCATATCTACATTTAAGTCGGACCAAAGAAACAAACTGCAGGTTTGAGCTCACACTTACAGATTTTTATCAGATGGGATAAAGCGACAGTTTTTACAACTGTACGCCGATGACACCCACCTGTTGTTGGCCCAAAAGATCTGACGGCCTCAGTACTGGCTGCTGAACAACCTGAATGAATGGATGTAGAAGAAACAAGATACTGATCTCTGATCATTTTAAAAGTGTGAATTTAACTCCCCCTCGAGTTTCAAAACATAAACACTCGTTTTTGGAGGGTGTGGAAATTAAGGACCTTATTGGACACAAAGACAAAATCAGCATTTGTGCTTTTAAATTCTAACCATCACATTATTTGGCTAGTTCAGTCTAGAATTTATCAAATTATTCAGGGTCATTGCAATAATTTAACCTTTAGCCATATCTTGGCCTGGAGGGTGGAACTAGGGAGAATATCCTGATTGGAGGACATGAAATGACAAGGACCTGTCAATCACAAGGTAGCCACGCCCTAAAGCATACCTTGCCTTACCTTTATTGTCTATTTTACTCTAAATAGGACCATAATTCACAAAATGAATGTCAGTAGAAGTAGGGTAATATTCTCATAAACTGACATACAGTTGGACTTCTGTTTGAAACCACTGGAGTCGCCCCCTGCTGGCCATTAGAAAGAATGCAGGTTTAAGGCGCTTCCGCATTAGCTTCACTTTTCAGACCATATTTTATACGGTCGATGATACAAACTGACTTCCTGATTTGAAAACATTTACAAATTGTATCTCTTTTCTTCACCTCCTTGTCTCCTTGTCCTTGCTTTAGTCTTTTTTTTCAAACCGCTGTTGAAACTTCAGATCATTACGATGACTTTACAAGGATGTGTGTGTTATATGAAAACAATGTGAGTGAGATGAGACATGAAACAAGGTGTGTGTGTTTATAGGTTTGTAAGTGCACGTTCAGCACGAGTCAGCTCATAATGAGTCACGCTCCCCTCAGGTGAAAGGGGAAGACATATCACACACACATAAACATAAACACAAACGCACAACGGTGATTCAGGAAGGTGTGTCCGTCTGTGTGTGTGTGTGTTTATCTGCTTAAACTGTGCCCGAACCACCGTGACCCCTCCACTAGGTGTGTGTGTGTGCGTCTTGTCAGGTGCACGTCAAATGTGGGCGGTCCGACCGCACTGTTTACACACGACGCCATGGTGTGACCTCGGAGGTTGCCGGTGGCCGTGATTGGCTGCCAGCTACCAGCTCATTAAACCGCTCACACGGGGGACACGGTGCCAGCAGACACACTCTCCATTTGTTTCACAACACACGGACACAGTCGCACACACTCGTCAGAGGGGCACCGCAGGTATGGCAGGCGGCCACATGCACACACACACACACACACACACACACACACACACATCACAGATCGTCAGTAGCAGAAGGTCTGTCTGGCCTCGGTGACCTGCCTGAACTTTGGCTCACCCTCATTGGTTCATTACACCACACGTCCTCGCACCTAGATGCCTATTGGCTGGCGGGACCGAGCGTCAGGGTCATGACTTACAGGAGGAGAACGGAGGAGAAGGATTCGAGACGGAAAAGTTTGGAGGAATATGGACATTTTTTTGGACGAAAGAGGAGAAAAAAAGGAGCCAGAAGAAGAAAAACAGAAGAAGAGACAAAATAATTACAACAAGGAAGATAAGTGAGGAAAGGAGAAGGAAAAAGATGCAAGCTGCTTCAAAGTGGAAATTGAAAAAGAAAAAAAAATCAACTTTAGAGGAACTAGAAAAAACGGACTTGATTTTATCTTGATGACTATGAATTTTTCACACAGTCCAGTGTGTGTCTGAAAGAGTGTTGTCAGCAAAACTAGTCGGAGGATTTTCTCAACGCACACAGAAGAGCATCTCATGACAGGAGAGAGAAGAAACGGCCAACGACTGCTGTATTATAATTCCTGTTTATTGTAACACAGGACTTATTTTCATTCCCGTCACTAATAACACCATTATACTCACCGAGCGTACCGACCAACCCCGAGAACGTGGCGACACTGTTGACTTGTTATTGTCTGACATTATCAAAACTGAGAAATATGACCGTCAGAGCTCGAAAAAAAGGATCCCAAATTCTAACAAACTGCAATTATCTTTTGAGCAAAGACACATTTTAGAGTTACAGGTGATGTAACTGGTGTCTGACAAAAAAAGAGCTCCACAGTGGGCTTTAAACATTAAAGATGTACTTATTTACAGGTAAAGATTTAGTGGAATGGCCCTTTATATAGTACCAGAGTAATATGTTTATGTTGGCAGTGCACGATCTGTTGTGCAGCACTGAATGAAGAGTAGAGGACGTGTACAGCGTATTACAATTGCTAAAGTAGAAGTATCAATACCACACTGCAGAAAGTCCTGCATTCAAGTATTATCATCATCATAAACTTAAAGAACCAAAAGTAATGAGCAGGCTCATGTGAGAATAATATAT
The DNA here is from genome assembly GCA_039737535.1 of Lagodon rhomboides. NCBI lineage: Eukaryota > Metazoa > Chordata > Actinopteri > Spariformes > Sparidae > Lagodon > Lagodon rhomboides. Next base: position 31,334,699 of record CM077786.1, read on the forward strand.
GTTATTGGATTATTATTATTATTAATGCATGCATGTGTGCATCTCTTTAATGTTACAGGTATTTTCTGGGTGTAAGTCTTTTTCTTATCTTTGATTATGCATATCAACGTATCTTTTGATTATGTTTGGTGTTGTTGTTTATCTGAACCTGCAATGTGACTTTTAACTTGAGTAGAAATAGCTATATTTTTACACAACATAATGTAGTAAAGAAGATGATTTAAAGTGCGATATCTAGTAGCAAGTTCATGCTTCCTGGACTGTTTTGTGCTTTTCTGAACATTATGGCTGACTGGAAGAACAGTTAATGACAGTCGCTCATTCTGGAAGATCATCCAACCTGCTTGCACATATTCATATTTGTCGCAGCTGTGATTCAGGAGGGAGCTCTAATCAGAGGGTCAGTGTTTTGAGCTCAATGTCCTCGGGACACCTCCTGATTTCTGCTCCATCTGTGTTTGTGTGGTCGTTTGAGTGACTAGGCATTAAAAATGGGGCACTGACGGCACTGATGAGGAAGCTCGGCACACGGCGTGGCAACCTCTGTCATCAGTGTGTGAATGTGTGAGTTAATGGATGAACTTGGCGAGAAGAGAAACAGATGAGTTGTTTGGATGAAGAGGTGAATCTAAATGGACTGATGATCTCTCAACAACACAAATCTCTCCTTCCAGTTTCCTTGTTCCATGTGAGAAAACAACCAAACCATCACCTCCTCTGGATCTTTATAGATCATCTTCTTCCTCCTATAATTCTTCCTCTTGTAACACTGGTGCAACTTTGTGTTAGCGTTCATAACTGAGATGTTTATTGGTGCCATCTATGTCACTGTGACTCATAACAACGCCCTCTGGCACTGCTTGTGATACTTTAAAAATAGTTACGGTACAATTACAGTATTGAAAACTGTGACATTTTCCCAAGTCCAACTATCTCTTTGAGCTGAAACACATGAATCTCACCAAAGTCACAGCTTTGAGGTTTAATAGGCGGCGACAACAGTGACTTGGCTTTAGGGTCCATCTTCATGGCAGATTTGCAATATCCAGGCAGCTTTAAAGTGTGTGTGTGTTTGTGTGTTTACGTACCTCGAGGCCTGGTAAAGTACACGCTGAGTCATCATTCTTAAAGAAGAGAATTCGCTGACTGAATTAGCTTTGCAGGGGAAACCCCGTTACACAACAGAATGACATTTAAACGGCCTCTCTTTCTTAAATTATCTTTCATACAGGTCCTGTCCTGCACTCTCCTACTTCATCATATTTATTTTATAGCCTGATTCATTTATTAAAACTTATTCATTTTTCTGCCCCTGCTTTTTTTTCTTCTCCTTCCCACTTCGCTGTGATGTTTCGGCTCCCTCCTCCACCTCTAACTGGGCCTTCACCCCCTCGTTCTCCCTCTCCCTTCGCCGCCGTTCATCTTCTGTCCATTCCTGGTCTGACACCCCTCCCCTCCCTCGTCTCTCTTTCACCATACGATACTTCTCTGTTGACGTGTCCGTCAGCGAGTTCCTATAGCAACCAGACATTTCTGCTGACCCCTGCCTCGGTTTGCGTGACAGAGCTGCAGGACGTTCAGTCGCAGGGGCAAAGATTAGGAGAGGGGTCTGCTGCAGGCACGGCTACACACACTTTGCATGCACATGCACTCACATGCATGCAGATCTGAAAGTAGACGATCGCAAAACAAACTGTATATTCATTGAATATTTTTATTTTTTATTAAAAATAACATTCATAACATCAACAGTTGTACAACCAATAATTATAATCTGAACCATGTCGGCAACAATAATTACACTTGAGAACTGGAGGACTTCACATCCTCCTTCTTTTCTTTTTTTAAATAAGTTAAGAAATAAAGTTTTTCTTCCCCTCCCCCCCCCGAGAAATCATTTTTCTAGAAGCATTTATACATACAGTGTTGGCTATAACTGGCTCACAGCGATCTCTAGAAGCCAGGTCTTTAAGACTTGCTTTAATGTGGATATTCATAGCATGTTATCTAGGCAGGCATTTGGTTGTTATTCCATTTTGATCTGGCAGTAGTACAAAAAATGAGCAGGTTATCGATATTTTTTATCCAGTACATCAAGCTACAGTACACGGTAGAGCACTTCTCTAGTTCAACGAAGTATGATCAGTGTATGGCTACTCCAGTGTTAGATACAGTTAGATTCAGACATTGTAGGACAACAGCAACGTTTTGGCATTGAGGCCTGAGCTGCGCTCTCCAGGTTCCAGTTATCGTCCCAGTGTAGAAATCCAGTTCTCCACGTCTCCGGTTTCATCCTCGAGCTCCACATTTAGCCCCCAATTATGACTTCTTAGTCCGACTTACAGTCAAGTTCTCCATCAGTCGTCGAGTCAGAAGTGTTCGAGCAGCCAATCAATGGCTGCAGACTGCGAGGAGAGACCACCGGTCTGAGCTTTTGGGCATCTCAATAGGCCTCCATCGATCCGTGTTAATGGGATTATGTGGTTCAATACGAATTAATTCCAGTGTTTAGTGTGACAGATATCCTCCCTTTTCAAGAAGTTCATAAGATTGCACTTTTAATATATCCATGAAGCTGGACGCTCTGCGGCAGCTCTGGAGCAGGGAAGGTGACTGTTTTTTTGTTTCTGTCCATCACCTCTGTTCTGATTCCTCAGCATCCGTCACCCCCACGTCGAAGGATCCCATGTTTTCTCGTCTCTCCATATTCCTTTGGTGCGATGTGTCCGGCCAAAAGCTTTGGGTTTGCTTTACCACTTCCTGTCGGGGGAAAGAGAAAATCCTTATTACAAAGCCCAGATAGAATGATTTAATGACAAATTCAGCTGGTCAGGTAATTCAAAGATTATCAATGGACATTCTTCCCCTTCATTATGCCCCCATGCTTCCATCCCTCAGGCTCACTCTCTCACCTGCAGCTCTACATGATCATGGCTCTGATGGCTGATTTGCTGATGCGTTTGCGGTGCTTCCTCCTGCGGCGGGGCGAGGCCGGTCGGAACGGGGCCCGGCGGGCCGAGGGCGACACGGGGGCCACAGTGGAGAGGGCTGGAAGACAACCGGGAGAAGGAAGAGGACACGGTGAACACAGAAGTTCGACACCAAACGGCTAATTATGATCTCTCAACACAGCTCACAACTTTCCTAAACATTACTGAACACTGAAATCTGAAAAATGGTAGCACTCTCCAACACTTGTGTGCATTGATATGGCTATAATTCTTCCTTTACCAAGTACTTTAAGTTACTAAACTTGGGAAAACAAGTAATGCTGGTGTGTCTTTGTCTGCCAACTTGGGTAGCAAATCAGCAAAAGACTTAGTTGGGTTCATTTGGAAAGCATGAAGAAACAACATGTCTTCGTCATTTAGGCGCGAGAACTCGATTCTGTCAATAGAAAAAGTTCAGTTTCATCCTGGTTTCACCGGCTGCATATAGCAGCAGTGGAGAGTAAACACAGGGTGTGTTGCTCCTGTTAACTGCACTCTGGAGGGCGGCTGATAACCTTGAAGTCTACGTAACGCTCAGTGTGCGACCGCCTGCAGGTTCGAGTCCGACGTGAAGCGGTGGGAACAGCGGAGCTCTCGAGGGGCTCGAGGAAGAATAGCAGGACACATGTGGCCTCGTTGTTCAGTCATACATGTGCGCTGGGCTGCTTCCTGCCTGGGAAACTCTCCCACTGATTCTCTCTCACATTAGAAGCTGATATTTCAAGACAAGCTCCGATACTGAGACAGCAATGTCCTCTACTCTGCAGTGATGGAGCAACAGTTGTCCACTGTCAGCGTAAACAAAGACTTCCTTCTTACTTTCTTAAAGGGCCACTCTGTTGACTTTAACCAAATTTGCTCTAAAAGCAGCTCCCATAAAAACCCTGATGATGTCACAGTTATGTCATCAGGGTAATTGAAGCCTGCATCCACACTGCTTCTCAGATGGTCGCATTTCCCATGTTGGAAAGTCTTTCAAAGAAAATGTGGTGTTCTTTATTGTTCAGAGGCTTAAAACAACATGTCGATAGATGTTTGGGTTTTATATTTGGCAATTATTGCTGCACCAGTATGTTCCACAAAAAAACCCAAATAATGTTGCTTTACCTGACTTGTTATCCTGGTTAATGCTAATAAATAACTTCTCTAACTAATCTAGATCTAGGTCAGTGAATGCATCACATTGGGTTTAACATATTTGTGCACACCTGAGTTGAAAGCTCGGAGCTTGGAGTTCAAAAGATGTGGTCAGGTAGCGTCTACTGAAAGATGTTATTGATTTGCATGATGGGAAATGCAGGATCTAGTGTTTTTGGACCTTTTTGTAAAGATTACTGCAGATAGGACTGCAGTATCTTGGGGGAGTGACTTGCCTTTCTCGAGAAAAAATGACTTAGGACTTGCTTGAGACTCTGACCTAATGACTTGAGTCCTCTCACAACTTGCGTGCAGATAAAAGGAAATATACATTTGGGAAAGTCGACCACGTGACCTTTAAATCCGACTTCCATCCACACTTTCACACATTCTACACAGCTGAGAGGTCTGTTTTAAACGTGGTCGGTTTTGGTCTCTGCTGAGGAGGATGCGGATGAAGCTGACTCTCTCGATCCAGTTCCTTCTGTACCGTCTCCAGGATTTTCTGCCTCCTCTCCTCCCGCGTTAAATGACCGCCCCCACTGGTCACTTTAGAGTCTTTATCCTTCCCCTGATTGGCCGGCTCCGTCACGGCCGCGTCCCCGCTATTCCCACTCTCCTCCCTCTCGTTCCCTTCTTTCCGACTGGCCGTTGCAGTCTCAGTCTGTCTGTGATTTGTCGTGACCTCTGTATTTTTTTGGCTGGTCACTGAGTCTTTCTGAACGGTGGTCAGAGGAGGGGTGGGGTTTTGTTCCAGTGTCGGCAGCTGGGTTGGGCTGCCGGGCGGGGAGGCGCTGTCCGATTGGGGAGCGTTGAGCCGATATTGCGTCCTCAGCTCTTGGTCCTCCGCTGCTCCGTGGTTGTACTGCTGCGGATAATGGTGGTACTGATGCTGCTGCTGTCTTTGCTGATGCTGTAACAGCTGCTGCTGCCTCTGCATGTGATCTGGATGATGCACTTCGGCGCCGCTGTTTGCTACGTGCGTGCTGCTCTCCTCCTTGCTCCCGTCATACCCGCTCCCGTGCCCCACCGTCTGTGTGCTTCCCATGACGCTATGCTCCGCCCTCGCCTCGGACGGCCAGCTGCTGACCGGCCCGAGCACCCCGACGACCGGCTGGTGCACCCCTGGCTGCACGTGTGTGGGCGCCTGGTGAACCCGGGGCTGCGTCCAGTGCACCAGCTGGGTGTAGCCGCCCTGCTGCCACTGCCTCGCCACCGGCTCACGCTCCTCGGCGTGGTAGCGCTGCTGGTTGTGCTTCAGGTTGTCGAGGCGATGCAGGTCGGCCTTGGAAGCGTGAGTCTTGGGCGGAGCCGGGTGGACGGGTCGGGGGAGGGCCAGGGGAAGGTGGGAGGACGGGGGAGGCTGCTGCGGCGGAGCCGGGTTGGGGTTGCTCGTGCCGGAGGAGCGAGTGACGGGAACAGACGAGGAGGACGAGGAGGACGTGGGAGACTGGCACCTGCAGCTGACGTGATCCTCCACTGATATGATGGCTTTGTCGTAATGTGCTTTCCTGTTTATGTACTGGATCTTTATCACCTGGAAAAGAGGCAGAAAGAACCAAAACATCAGTGTTAGCCTTTAATGAAGTCTGGGGTCCAGACAATGATACGCAAGAAGATCTCCACCACATGAATCTGGTTTTTCCCAGCTGGCACTAGACGTCAATTAGACGTCATAGAGACGTCTAATTGAGACGCCTCCGACGCTGAATAGACGTTAGTATTTAGTTGAAAATGAAAATCGGGTTAACGTCTGAACTTAACGTTGGTCCGACGTTGGATATCAGTTATGTAGGCTATCTTAAGTCAAATCAACGTCTGTTCGATAGATGTTGTCCAGACATTAGAATTTTGTCATCAAAAAGGTCATTATTCAACGTCAAAGTTGTACAAGAGTACAAGACGTCTGGCACACAGTGTGTTTGGGTTTTGGTTGCCAGACACCACAACATAAAAACAACAAATGTCAAAAGATGTTGAAAGTAGATGTCAATGGACGTTGGGTTTTGGTTGCCTGACGTCATGACTTGAATCCAACCAAAGACCAACGTCTATTGACGTCCGGTGCCAGCTGGGTTATTTCTCTTAACTGAACATACTGTCGCTGTATGTACAAGGAGGCAAGATGCAACAAGCAGCACTATTTGGTGGCTTCATGCCAAGACTTTTAACGTACCTCCGAAGAAGTAAAGGCTGAATTACTTGTTCCTTAAACAATGTTGACACAAGATTGAAGCAAGATTGTTCAAATGACACGCAGAGCTTCCTGAAGCTTCTGGGGATTTGTGTTGCTTTGACATGACCTCAAATGGCATCACTGATATCGCGTTTGCAAATGACAGCACAGTGCTCAGCTGCTCAGAGCCGGCCAGCTCTGGAGGAGAGAGTCGGGTGCAGAGCCAGACGTTCTGGAGGAATAAACACCCAGATAACTTTTTAAACTCCAGGGATTTATCTTCACTCCTCGAGTTGACCTCCATTGTTGGGGTGTATTTGTGCTGTATCGTTGGGCCTCTGGTGATTCCAACCCATAGTAAATAATCATTTGTCATCTGACAGTGACGGCAGAGGACAGCTCTTCCAGATTTAGCCACCAATGGGAACTATTACCAGCATTTGGCCTTCGGTACGGCTAAAGGCTATTTTGAATCATGAAGTCATTCTGTCGTGGCGGCTGCGTACCTGCAGGTATCTGCTGGAGGTGACGGTGGGGACGCACTGCAGCACCCGGGTGTTGCAGCAGCCCGAACACCTCTGCACCTCCACGCAGGGCGGCCATAGCAGGAAGTTGGCGTTGCGGCGGTCCAGCATCGACCTCGTCACCTCCATCACCTCCGTCCGAACTTTACACGCCGCCTGCTGCGCCGGCTGCGCCTCCACTGATGGGAGGAAGAGAAGGAAGAGAGTGTTGAGAGACAGATGGTAGAAATAGATGCACTGAAATAGAATAAAGCGGAAGCGGAAACTTACCAAGACTTCTAGTATATCGGCCATGGGTGTGGTTCGTGAGAATATCGTGCTCGTCTTCTTCTTCTACTACAGACGGAGACGTGGGAGGAGGGAAAGAGTTGGGGGGGAGAGAACGAGACAAAACACAAACAGAGAGTTAATGAAGTCGACGTAATATTTTCCAGCTTTTATCTGAAAACCAGGCAACACTGAAGCTGAGTGAAGAGAGAAATCTGGAAAGTATGTGACGCTCTGAGGGGCATTTTTTTTTTTAGCAAAACTCATTGTTCTCCGCACACAGGAAGCCATTTTTTCTCCTCCCGCTAAAACAATTAGGCTATTTTCTGCCGCGATTTGTCCTCGCGCTGTCAAGAATACTGTTGAGGAGAGATATGAGTTGTTAAATATAGCTCTGCGAGTGTGTATGTGTGTGTTTGCACTCTCACATATGTCGTCATTTCATACTGTAGCCCCCCCAAGTCCTAATTATATCCCTGGTGTAGATTGCTTTTGGTCACTGTGTGTGTGTGTGCGTGCAACACACAGATGCATGAGGTGTTATTTGGTTGCCTGTTAGCCCTCATTAGCCGCCTGGTGCAGAAACGGAACAGTTTCTTATTGTTCTCAGGAGCTACGTTCTAATTTTATCTGAGAATGTATCTGTGTCTGAATGTTACGTGAGACCGACTCCTTTCTTCCTCTTTCATTTATTAGCATGTGACCCGTTTCATTCTGGTAAACCAGGCCGGCCGGTAAGGAGTCAACACACTGGTTCTGCTGATTTTGATGCTGGCTGCAAGTTAAATCAGACCTTTTCCAATCTTGTGCTGAAAGTTTATATCGTCATGTTTTTATTTGCATAGTGACGGGAACAAAAAAAGTGATCAAGTAAAGATTAAATGGTGAATGATGAGAAAAGTTAACTCAATTTGAAGAAACTACAAATTGAATAGAGAAAAACAAGAGTCACAGCTGTGCTAGCTGCTCTGTGAGGCAAACATGTTCACAATGACAATGCTAGCATGTCCATGCTAAGCAGCTAATGTTTATCATGTTCACCATCTTACTACTAGCACGTTAGCATGCTAACATTTCTCAAAAAGCACTTAACAAAAAGTATTTTTGCAGGTATTTGGATGTAAACTAAAGTAGCGCAAAGTAAAATTTTGATCAGACGACGGTGCTAAATCACGATGACCCTGTTTGACCCGGGATCGTCCTGACAAATATCTGTAAAACACAAAAAAAATCCCCAGTGTCCCAGTTTTCTCCACAATTTCTGATTTGTCTGTATGTCGGCCGAACAATGAAGGTGTTGTTGTTGCTGGCCTATGAGTCATAGGCGAGCTTCAGTGGCTATGCTAACGGTTAGCGGTCGTGCCAAACATAACGTCAGTCTTTCCCAAAGAGCTCTGGGACGCTTACTATTTCCTTCCGAAAGCGCCCGGCAACGCAAGCAAGTGTTGGATGACTTGTCCCCCATTGTGGTGCAAATGACTATAGTGTCTGCAAAAGCACATAAACGTGCATGAATGTGTGGTACAGCTACGGGTCCCGATTTGAGGATTTGAAACGAATGCATGAAAAGTTAAGGAAGCACCAAAGTGTGGACAAAACCACGACTGTCAACCTCATGGTTTCACTAAAAGGTCATTAGGTCTCATCCTCTGGGGACAACGAACACCTGCACCAAACATCACGGCGATCCATCGAATTGGTGTTGTGTAAACTAAAGTGGAGAAACGACCTACTGACATTTTCATCCCTAAACTTGCTGAAACTTCCAACGCTCCCAGGACTCACAGAAAAAAGTTTATTTTTGATAAAAAACATACTCTGAGTCACTTCCTCGCGCCCTGTTTCTGAGCATCGGTTCCTCTCTGTGGTCGCTGTTATGTCACTGTGTTATTTATGCATTATGGAATGATCAAAGGGCCGTCTATTAATATATGTATGTGTGACTGGGCTCCCTCAGAAAGATGACTTTAATGAATTTTTTAATCACCCGCCGAGCTGCGTGGCGTGTTGTCTGACTCTGTGTTTGTTTGGACTCAGTTTTGGGGAGGTGGTGGAGGCGGGTGGTGGTGGTCTCGCTCCGGCGAGCACACAAACATCCATATTTCAAAATGTGGAGAGGAATTCGGAGCGGGAGAACAATGCGGTGACCTTGTGCTGCACGTTTTTCCCTTTGTGTTTCAGTTTGCTCGACACACAGCAAGGTCACAGTTACTCTCTCTCTCTCTCTCTCTCTCTCTCTCTCTCTCTCTCTCTCTCTCTCTCTCTCTCTCTCTCTCTCTCTCGCTCGCTCTCTCGCTCTCATCAGGCTGGTTCATCATCCCTGCTGCTGTCTCGGGTAAATATTGCCTTAACACGGCGCTTGGCATGTACTCTTATATTCTCCCTCGCTGCATTCCGATCTCTTCAGGCCTCTGTAGACACACCCACACACTCACCTCCTCCACGCCTGTGTTATTAGTGTGTGCATATCGTGTGTGTGTGTGTGTGTGTGTGTGTGTGTGTGTGTGTGGTGGTCATTAGTACCTATTGCATTGGTTTCCTGCTGCAGCAGCAGCTTCAGGTCGTCCACCGAGGAGATGGGAGAGTTCCTCACCAGGTCGACCAGCGACGAGGGGAGCGGATCGCCCTGCGGAGACAAAAACAGTCGTCATGCATTTTTTCACCGTAACCCTGGAAACGACTGTTATCGTAAGGTATGCCAGTAAAGTTAAGGGTGGTTATTAGAGAGTGAGCAGATTCAGTAGCTGTGTCTAAACGCAGGGGCTGACCCCTTTAAATCTTAGTTTATACGACAAATACATCAGGACGGGATATAACCAACATATCTGTCTGTCTGTTGTTTGATGAGGAACTCAGGTTGTCACCATGAGTTCCTAAAATCACATGTCCACATTGTTAAAAGTACAAACTGTCATGACAGTGCACCTTGGTCTCTGACCCTCTTCCTCCTGTGTTGCAGCCTCAGAGTGAAATCTGGGAGTACAGATATCGCTGTCATCTTGTCATTCTGTCTAATGAGCTGTCAAATGTTTTTTTGTTCTCTCGGCTTTGTTTAAATCTGCGTGACACACCCAGACGTATGCGGCGTATCTTCGGCTGTGCAGAGGATTGTGTGTTTTAAAACCATGCTGGCTTGCAAACTGCACAATGCGACTGGATGTTATTAGTCGACTCATGTTCCCGGCTTGTTTTAATAACTTCTAACCCTGTCAGCTAATGTCGTGAACCAAAAAGTTAGAAGGATTGAACAGAAATGGAGCAACAGCAGAAGTTACAAACTCACAAAGATAGTTTTATACGTCTTTTTCCTTCCTTTCATCTAGTTTTTATTTAAAACAATCAAAACGTATGAGAGAGAGAGAGAGAGAAAAAGAGGCTGCTGTGTAATATCTCACTCCTCCATCTCCAGTCAACACTTGCTCCAGTTTCACTTCCTCCTGCAGAGGAAACGGCGGCTGATTGGTGTTTGTTGCTGCTGTTGTCACTCTCTCCCCGTCTGTTTACCCACAAACACCGCTGTTGCTCCCGCTGTCGCGCAGGAAATTAGCCTCTCTCTCTCTCTCTCTCTCTCTGTTTAACATTCAAATCAATATCTCGTTGCGAATCCGAGAATTTCAGAGTTCAAGTTTCAAGTTGTCCAGCAGCTTTTTATCGTGATTTACTGCAAAAATCTGTTATTTCTCAACAAGATCATGCAAGATTTTAATTATCGGCGGAGATAAGAAGAGGAATGTGTTATTTAATAAACTTTTAATGACTGCCGCGGCACGAAATTCATTACGGATTCAGCTGTTTTTTTTGTAAGAGAAAGGCTCATGTGGTTTCTTTGGCGAGATCAAAGGCGGATCGCTCGGGCTTCTGTGTCACATTTTGCTTTGCTTGGCTGTAAGCTGATACCGTCTCGGAGCCGTCGGAGCCTCGTTTGATAGAGTCACATGCCAGGAAGATGCCAAAACAAATTAAGGAGTGTAAAGAATGTGAGAGGGGGAATATTTTTGGGCGACGCTCTGCGGTGCCGGGAGAGGACGAGTGAAGACGTTCATCTTTTTTAACTGCTACAAAATTTATGACGATGGATATAAGATGTTTACAGTCTGGGCTCTTTAATGATGGAGGCAGCCGTCACTCTCCAAAGATGGAGATGAAACAGCCAGTCAAGAGGATTGATTCGATTTCTGGAACTCATGAATGAAAAATGTCCCCACACGGCAGAAGCTCCCATTGATTCTGACTGATATATTCTGATTTACCAGCTTGAATCATTGAATTATCATTTAAAATTACCAGGAGCATCAGTCCGAGCGCTTTCTGTGTCTATCCAAGTATTCTGGTACCTGGTTGTGACTCATTCGACCATGTTAACCCAAGAAAAACAGTCCCGCTGCCAACTTTGATCCACACAAGCCAGGTTTCTTCTGACACTGATAAGACAAAACGTAGTTACTGTTTATCTAGAATGAGTTGTACTGCGGCTTCACCTCACTTGATCTCTGTGCAGCCACCTATCAGAACTAATGTTAT